>PVHY01013465.1:28767-41367 GCA_004024945.1 Uropsilus gracilis | reverse complement strand
TTTTTTTTTTTTTTTTTTTTTTTTTTTTTTGAGACAGGTCTTGCTATTTTCTTTTGCCTGTATTGCCCGGGGTACCCAGACTCAAGCAATCCCCAGCCTCAGCTTCCCAGGTAGCTGGGATGACAGGCGCGCGCCACCACGTCCAGCTATTTTTTTGGAACTAGGTCTCGCTACGGGCCCCAGGCGGGACTCGAACCGCGATCCCTAGCCCCGGCCGCTTCATAGGCTGAAGCTTACAAGCATGAGCCACCGTGCCTGGCCTTGAAAGCGACAGCTTTAAGGGGTCGCGGCGGAGTCTGGGGATCGCAGCTCGAGTCCTGCCCGGGGCAACACAGCGAGACCTAGTTCCAAAAAATAGTTGGGCATAGTGGTGCGCGCCTGTAGTCCTAGCTACCTGGGAAGCTGAGGCTGGGGATTGCTTGAGTCCGTGGACCACGGGTAATGTTAGCCTGCTGTTCCACGGGCAGAAATAGACCAAGACAGAAATCAAATGGTTTCACCAATATATGGGATATAGTGAAAAAATAAACAAAGGACTTGAGGAAAAGTCAAAACAAGCTAAGCACCAAACTGAAGTGCACAACTTTGAGCAGGAGGGAAAAGGGGAGGGGGGGGGGTAAACCCATGGAATTACAATGTTGTGAAATTTATATATAAATAAATGAATAATTTTAAATTAAAAAAAAGTTGAAATCAAGTAGAGACTTCTAAAATGAGGTAAATTTTGTCACTTCTATAGTCATTTGAATACTTCCAAAAAAAAAAAAAATAGCAAGACCTCTTCTCAAAATAAATAAAATAAAAAATAAAATAAAATTCTGAATTTTCCTAGCCCTAACATTTTTGCTCTGAGCCTGCTCTTTGTGTTTTTAGCATCCGGTGGTGGTAGTATTAATAGATAACTAGCGCTCCCTGGTGTAAGGATAGCATACTCAAAGATATGTGGTGTGAGGCCAGGCACGGTGGCTCGTGCTTGTAAGCTTCAGCCTATGAAGCGGCCGGGGCCAGGGATCGCGGTTCGAGTCCCGCCTGGGGCCCATAGTGAGACCTAGTCCCAAAAAAATAGCTGGGCGTGGTGGCGCGCGCCTGTCATCCCAGCTACCTGGGAAGCTGAGGCTGGGGATTGCTTGAGTCTGTGGTACCCCGGGCAACGAGAGCCTGAGGTTCCACAGGCAAAAATAGCAAGACCTAGTCTCAAAAAAAAAAAAAGATATGTGGTGTGGGAAAGTAACGTCTGTCTGCATCAAGTAGTTCTGATACTAGAAAGATCTTGTCCTGGTCAGTCTAATTGGAGATTTGGACAGGTAACAGCAGAGAAGGAACTCAAGTTTCCACTGAAACTGTCTATTCTGTGAAGGCCAGTGTGTCATTTCTCTGGCATACTTGAGAAAACCAACGCCAGTTCCTATTCGACATTGAGGTATTTCAGCAGCAGGAGTGGATTGGTTTGTATTAGAAAGGTCCCTCAGCTGGGCGTGGTGGCTCACGCCTATATCCAAGTGCTGGGAGGCAAGAGGACAGGGATTTCTTGAGTTCACGGCTTCGAGACTACCCCAGACAATTTAGCGAGACCTGGTTCTTGAAAAAGCAGTCGGGTGTGGTGGCAGGCGCCTTAATCCCAGATACCTGAGAGGCTGAGGCTGAGGATCTCTTGGGTTCATGGGATTGGGAGTACCCCAGGCAACATAGCGAGACCTAGTCTTAAAAAAAAAAGGTCCCTCTCCAGCAGTGTACACAGGAGATAGGCTGAGTTTAGAGACAAGGGGGCTAAGACTAGAGACAGAAACCTGTTTCCTTTGAGCAACGAGGCCCAAGCAGTGAGGATGGAGAGTAGAGAATTGAGACATTTAGAAATTTAGAAGGTCAAATCATAAAAGATCTGATGGTACATGGAAGAATGAACAAGAGGAACAAGTTTGAATAATTCTAGTTTGGGGCATTTGTTGAATGATGGTATTATTCATAAAGAGAAACAGGATTGTGGAGGAGGATGTGAGCTTAATTTTGTATATGTTTGGTAACATTTTTATTTTTTCACAAAAGTAAAATGCTCAAGAAATTTATGAAACGTGCCTGGCTAGATTTTTTTTTTTAATGTATTTACTATGGGAAAACTAGAAAACACAGATGAAAAAGAATTATTACCTGAAATTAGCTTTTGTTAGTATTGGTGTTTATCTTTCCAAAATTTCCAAATATATATCTACTGTTAATTAAGCTTTTACTATACACTGATCACTTCCTAAATTTTTGAAAAGGGTTATTAAATTCTCAAACTACCCTATGGTAAAGTATTTTACAATTTTTTTACTTGATGCTATTAAGCTTTTATTGCTGGTAAAAGACATTTATTTCTTTAAAACTGAACTGGTATCCCATTGTGTGGTTTATACCATCACTGTTCCTTTGAGTTCAATTTTTAGTTTATTCAGTCTTATGCTATTATAAACCGGCTTTTATTATTGTTAACATCTCTGTGCATTTTTCCAGTTTTTTCCTAAAGTTAATTTCTAGAATTCTTGTGCTAGATTTTTTTTTTTTTTTTTTGAGACTAGGTCTCGCTATTTTTGTCTGTGGAACCGTAGTCTCTCGTTATCCGGAGTACCACAGACTCAAGCAATCCCCAGCCTCAGCTTCCCAGATAGCTGGGATTACAGGCGCGTACCACCACGCCCATCTGATTTTTTGGAACTAGGTCTTGCTACCGGCTTCAGGTGGGACTCGAACCGCGATCCCTAGCCCCGACCGCTTTGTGCTAGTTTTTTAAAAGATATTTAATATATAAATTACTTTCTAGAAGGATCATTATCAATTCACCTTAGCCAGGTGATACTAAAGAATTGTTGTTACCAACGTAGGGCAGTTATTTATTCTATACATTCTTTATGTACCGATAATGTGCTAAGCTCTGTATGACTGTATGCTTTCATGAAGCCAGCAGTCTCTTTAATTAATAATTAACCTTCTACCAGTGTCATTGGTAAATGATAGTGTGTTGTATCCTGTTGTTAAATTTGTTTTTCATATTTGCTAGCTGTTTGATTTCGTTTATATGGTATTGTTCATATCTTTTGCTTATTACTCTATTTGATTTGTAAGTCATCTTTATAGGTTAATGTTATGTAAATTAGGATACCATCTTTGCATTTCATGTTACATTTTTATAGATGATTTTTTTCTTTCCAGCATATCATCTGCTTACTTACTTACATTCCTAAGTAAATAATTGTAATAATCAGTCTGTCAGTCTTTTCTTGTGTTTTAATTGTTGTACTGAGAAAGTCCTGAATTACTTTCGTGTTTATACACACACACACACACACATACACACACTCTTACAGCTTGTAATTCAGCTAGAATTTGAGAGTAAACTATGAGGTAGGAATTTAACTTTATTAATTTTTCCAAAAATTAGGCAGTTATTATCATCTTATATTTCATAATATGTGCTTTCCGTTCTGATGAAATACACTTTCATTATTTCTTATATAAACCTGGGCCTGCTTGTGAGCATTCTGTTCTGTTCATTTATATAGCTGCCTGTTCCTGTGCTCCTTTTGCAGTTGATAACTAGCTTGTCGTGGTACAAGTTACATGTTCATATTTTTTCACATATGCTTAGTCTTCCATATGAATTTCAGAATCATGATAGTTTCTAAAAAAATTTGAGTGAATGTTTAACTCTAAGGGTTTTACATTTACAAATTGTGTGAAGAACCTGATAGTGCTGTGTTGTTATTTACAGAAATCTTTTTTTTTTTTTTTTTTTAATTTTTTTTTCCCCTTTGGAGGCAGCATGTGGGCTGCGCTGGCCCGGGGTCTGAAGGCACATGGTGCGAGCGGGATGCCTGGGGGGGGGGGGCTCACTCGGTACCCGCGGGGCACGTGTCCACGTACGAGACCACGATCATCAGCAACACGAGCACGGCCAGCGTGGGCAGCACCACGGTGGTGATCTGCCGCCGCGCCTCCTGCATGGCCTGCTTGCACTCCTTCTTATACCGGGACATCTCCTTCCGCGGCCTCCCCTTCAGCTCCCCTTCAGCATCTTCCGGGCGGGCGGGCGGGGCTGCTCTGGCCCCCTCGGCTGCTGCCTCCGTGCTCGCCTCCAGTGCCGCAGGCCGGCGCCCTCTCTAGAGAAATCTTATAGGCATTGACATATATGGGTCTGATGCTCAGGTCAGAGGATTACAGACAAGATAGAAAATTTGAGATTTTGGGGCTTACAGGTGGTATTCAAATCCCTTGGATGGAATAGTCTTACTCAGGAACATATAACGAAGGCTGAGTATGGAACTCTGAAATGACATTTAAGGGGATGAAGCATAAACATGATGTGGTTGAAAAAAACAGTAGGTAGGGAAGGTAGAAAATGTGTTGATAATGAGCACATGGACTTGGAGACAATCAGACCAGCATCCAGATCTTAGAGCAGTATTTACTAATCATGTGTCATAAACCTTTATTTCTTCTATGGGAGTAATAGTCTCTTTTAAAAACATTGTTTATAATGTAGTAGTGAAGCACTAGGATAATACATTAACTGAGTTGAAGTATGAATTTCAGAGTTTCTGGGTTTAAATTCTTGCTTTTGTGGGGCACGATGGCATGTGCCTTTAATCACAACCTTTAGAAGCAAGACTGAGGCTAGGAATTGCTTGAGTCTGCGGGTTCGAGACCTGCCTGGGAGTTCAAGACCCGCCCAGGGCAACATAGCAAGACTTAGTCCCAAAAAAGAGCTGGGCGTGGTGGCTCATGCCAGTAATCCTAGCTACCTGGGAGGCTGAGGGCTGGGAATTGCTTGAGTCTATGGTACCCTGGGCAACGTGAGCCTGAAGTTCTCTGGGCAGCAAAGCGAGATCTAGTCTCAAAAATACATGCATACATACGTACGTACATGCATGCATGCATGCATTCTTGCTTTACCATTTGCTGGGTGCACCGCACCCAATAGGATGGATACTCATCAGCTTCTGCCCCACACCTTAAAATGGGGCAGATAAAAATGGGTGATGATAGTAACTCCTATCTCACAGGAATACTTCAAGGTTTAAACAAGATAGTGCAAGTAATGCGGCTGTAGCATGGTAGGGACTCAGTATATGTTTGCTGGGTGATGATGACATGTGAAGTATCTTACATATAAGCCTGTCATGTAGAGGTGTTCAGTTGGTATCTTTGCAGGCCTCCTTGAATACGAGAGGTCTACACCCTTCATAGAAGTCACAACAGAAAAAAAGGACTGAGACAAGAGTAGTGTAGTGCACGTTGTCATTGCCATTTGGCACATATAGCTGATTAAGTTAGCAGCTCATGAAATAAAGGTTGCTTAAGGAATTTATCCCAAGTTGGTGCTGAAAGGAGCTGTTTAGGTTGAATTTGTATTTCCCTCTTCCTCCAGGCAAACACAGAGCTGCCCAAGCTGAGTAGAGAGGAGCAGCGGGGCCGAGGTGCCCTCTTACAGGACATCTGCAAAGGGACCAAGCTAAAGAAGGTGACCAACATTAACGATCGGAGTGCTCCAATCCTTGAGAGTGAGTCTGAGCTTCACTTCTGGTGCACACTAGATCCCAGGACTGATTTGAGGAGTGGCTGACCTGTCATTTTCATTGTTCCTCCTGAGCAGAGGCAGTTTTGTCCTTTGAGAGAATTTTCTTTGGATTTTAAAGTTACCTTCCCATCTGTTTATTTGAATACCTCAGAAGTTTCTTTTTCATCTTTGGGACATATTCTCAGGGTTGGGACCCCCATTTTTCCCTGTAATTAGTACGAATAAGAGCCCATCTTTGGTTGGTCTCTGAGGAACTCACCATGGTCTGAAAAACTGCTCAGCTGTGATCAAAGACGATTTTATAATTGTTTTGGTGTCCACTGACAGAGCTCTGAAGAGCTTGCATACACCTGGGTCCCTGAGTCACTGGCCTCCTTACCCTCGGGGACTTGGAAGGGAGAGCCCAGGGAAATCCGAACATTTCTTTACCTTGGTTGTTCCTTTGCTCCAAATAAGGGGAGATTGGTGCCTTTTTGTTCTTTCTCTTTCTTAATGGTTTCATCTCCACAGGAAGCTATGGAACAGAGAGGCCTAGCTTTTCTGTCTTTTTTAAAATATATTTTAGAAGGAAAGGTCTATTGGGGAAAGGAGAAAGAAAAAGAGAGGCACCTGCATAGTCACAGGCAGACAAGAGAGTTGCCTGTTTACAAATTAAAACCCAGATCGAGAAAGGGTTTCTCCTCAGGAGTGACACTCAAGAGCATGTGAAGTGAGACCTCTAATGGTATGCTTTCCAGAACCCAAAGGAAGCAGCGGTGGGTATGGCTCTGGAGCAGCAGCCCTGCAGCCGAAGGGAGGTCTTTTCCAAGGCGGGGTGCCGAAGCTCCGGCCCGTGGGCGCCAAGGATGGATCAGGTACTTGATATATCGTGCTTTCCTCTGAGATTTCCTAAATGTGGTAGTTGCTGATTGCTCCCAAGGGAGCCATTGGGGATTGAGGCGTGAGGAAGAAATGGGAGGAGGACGTGGGCTCAGAGGAAGGGTTATAGAGTAGAATAAAGCAAAAACTGAAGGATTAGAAAAATTAGATTAGCAGTATTTGTCACCGTGCCCTGAACCTGAAACCCAGAACTGGAAGATATTTTCCCTGCCGTGTGCAGGTTGCACCCAAGAGGCTGGGTGAGCAACATACAGCTAACTCTATTAACACAGTGCTTTGTAATGTCTTATAGAGAACCTAGCTGGGAAGCAAGCCCTCCAAGTTCCCAGTGCCCGAGCTGCTGCCCCAAGGCCTCCAGTGTTGACAACTGGTGGGCGCCCTCAAGATGATGCAGAGAGCAGCCGAGCCTCACTCCCAGAACTGCCCCGGATGCAGCGACCCTCATTACCGGACCTCTCTCGGCCTAATACCACCAGCAGTACGGGCATGAAACACAGCTCCTCTGCCCCTCCTCCGCCACCCCCAGGGCGCCGTGCCAACCCCCCACCTGCACCTCTGCCTATGCATAGCAACAAAGCCCCAGCCTACAACAGAGAGAAACCCTTGCCACCTACACCTGGACAGAGGCTTCACCCTGGTCGAGAGGGACCTCCTGCTCCACCCCCAGTCAAGCCACCTCCTTCTCCTGTGAATATCAGAACCGGACCAAGTGGCCAGTCTCTGGCTCCTCCTCCTCCGCCTTACCGCCAGCCTCCAGGGGTCCCCAATGGGCCCTCCAGTCCCACTAATGAGTCAGCCCCTGAGCTGCCACAGAGACATAACTCTTTGCATAGGAAGACCCCAGGGCCCGTCAGAGGCCTAGCACCTCCTCCACCCACCTCAGCCTCCCCCTCTTTACAGAGTAACAGGCCGCCTCCCCCAGCCCGAGACCCTCCCAGTCGGGGAGCAGGTAAGTGCTTGGAAGCACCTTTTTTTATTGAATTAAGAGTTGAATTTATCTCTTTGCTCTTTTTCCTAGAGCTCACTGAACTCAGTAGGTTTATTAAGGGCCTTTTTTTTTGAGACTATGCCTTGCTACATTTGCCCATGGAACCGCAGGCTCACGTTGCCCATGGTACCACGGACTCAAGCAATCCCCAGCCTCAGCTTCCCAGGTAGCTGGGATTACAGGTGCGCCACCATGCCCAGCTATTTTTTGGGACTAGGTCTCACTGTGCTGCCCCGGGTGGGACTTGAACCATGATCTCCAGATCCCGCTATGGCTTCCTAGGCTGCTGCTTACAGGTTTGTGCCACCATGTCCAGCCTGAGGACCTTTTTATGTGTCAGACTCTGCTATTAGGGAAACAGAAATAAATAGAGAAGACACAAAAATTCCTGTTCTCCTAGACAGTTGAACAGATTAGTAAAAAACAAGAAAATACATAGAATGTAGATGCTTACACTAAAGGAAAGCAGAGGAAGGGAATAGAATATTCTGGGGTGGTAGTTTCTGTTGCAGTGAAGTTATGTGAGTAGGGTCAGGGAGGCCTTATGATAAACTGACAGAGTCAGCTAGGTAGCTGTTGCAGGCATTGGGGGTACCAACATGGCAGGGCCTGAGTCGGGGAGAGTGGCAGGATGCGAAAGTCAGGAAGCTCAGCTTCATAGGAACATCATATGGGGTGGAGAACCAGTGGAGGAGTTTAAACAGCAGAGTGGTATTGATGTACTTTTTCACCAGCTCCTCTGTGGAGTACAGACTGCAGGACAAGAGTGGCCACAGGATCCACTTAGAAGATCCACTCAGTGGCCAAAGGATCCTCCTGGGCAGAGGAGTAGGACAACAGCAGTTTTGATGGGAGAAAGGTTCAGCTTTGGTCAAGCTGAGTTTGAGGTGCATGTCTGACATCAAGATGGAAAAAAGGAATTGAAGGAATCAGTTAACAGACTGGAGTTCAGAGGAGAAATTGAGGTCCAGAGAGAAAATTGAATAATCCTGAAAACCACATGCCTGGCAAGATTGCCTAGAGAGTGAGTATAGATAGAGCAGAGGCCTGAAGTTTGAGGCTGTGGCCTTCCTGTATTGGAGGTCAGAGGTGAAGGGAATCAAGCAGAGGAAACTGAGAGTCCTGGTGAGAAAGGAAGGAGGGAAACCAAGAGAGGGGTGGAAAAACCCAGAGTTAGTGACCCCATATCCAGTGCTGCAGGTGTGTTGGATACATTAGAGACCAAGACTGACATTGGTTTTAGCAACATGGGACTCATTTTTGGGGATTCTTTTGAATAATTGAGTGGTGGAAGTTGAAGGAGAAAGTCTAATTGGAATGGTTTCAGAAACAGAGGAACAGGAGAGAGGAACTGGGGAGAGCAATATAGAAGTCGTCACAATGCTGTGACGAATGTGCAGGAACCGGTAAATGGAATATTTGCTGGAGGAGGATATGGGATTGAATTGAGGGTTTGGTTATTTTCCTCCATGATGGGAGCTCTTTCATCATCTTTTGATGGCTGATGGATGGATTAATACTCAGGGACAGTTACCTGAAGAATGTCCTGGAAAGCAACAAGGAATGGAGTATAACCTATAACTATGGAGGTCTGAGGTGAGAATACAGATAGTACTTCCATAGTAACCAGGAGGGAAAGCAGAGTGATAACCATGGAAACAAGTGGGTAGTGGTGCAGTGGTAGGAGCATGTGGAGAGTTTCTTCTGATTTACTTGTTTTTGTTTTTTCCCCTAGTGAAATAGAAAGCAAAGATACCCACTGCTGTGAATGAGGGGAGGAAAGGACTGGGGAACTTGAGAGAGAAAAGGGCAGAAATTGGCCCTCAGATAGCATGGCAGGGTGAGTGGAATAGGGAAGCTTGCTAGGATGAGCTCCAGTGAAAGACCCACTCAAGATTTGGGACCACACGTTTAAAGTGAGGTTATTCAACTTGGTGTGTGCTCAGCTGTGCTTGCACTGGTGCTGCCTCAGGAACTGGGTTGAGTTTAACCAGGTTAGCGTTTTTTTTCAGGCATTTTTGACTGCTGGAGAGCAGGAAGGGGAGTTGAGGGTGTGTGGTAGGAAGTGATTGTAACAGTTTGGGATGGAGGAACTCTGGAAATGGTAGACTACATTGCTTAATCTTTTACAAAATAGTGTGACTGAAGTTAGAATGTGGGGGAGATCACAGCAGCATTCTGGGCTTTCTTAAACCCAGGAGTTTCACTGGGAACGGTGGTACGTGCCTGTAAGCTTCAACCTGTGAAGCGCCTGGGGTCAGGGATCGTGGTTTGAGTCCCGCTCAGGCAACACAGTGAGACCTAGTCCTAAAAAATAGCTGGGCGTGGTGTCGCACTCCTGTAATCCCAGCTACCTGGGAAGCTGAGGCTGGGGATTGCTTGAGTCCGTGGTACCCCAGGCAACATGAGCCTGCGGTTCCATGGGCAAAAATAGCGAGACTTAGTCTCAGGAGTTTTGACTCCAGTACTGTAGCATTTGACTTGAGCCACAACCTGTGGCTTTTTGTGTAGTCAGTTCCTGCAGGTATAGATAATTGATTGAGAGGTTATGTCATGAAGATGCACGTATTAAAAGCCCATTAACCTGCACTGCTGCCTGGTTAAAAGAGATTCTCACCTGGTTAGATATAGAAGCTACAGGCTAAGGCAGCACACAGCAGTCTGGCGTGTTCTCCCCACCACACCTCCCTGTCCTTAGCTAGGAGGATGTGGTCCTTTAGGGACTGATTCTACAGTGTTTTGGGTCAACAATTTTTTGTAACTTAGAGATTTTTTTTTAAGATCCTTTATGTGAGCAGAGCCCTTATCATTCTGCTTCATCTAGCAATAGAAGTAGAGGAAAATGTTATGTCTGTGGGTTGGGCTGAGTAGTTTTAAATGTCTGAAGACTTCTTGCTTCCCACTTGTCAGTTCTTTGTGGCTTCTTTAGAAAAATGTGAAGTCAAGAGCCTTGCTTTTCTGTTTCTTAGTCATCATCATCTTTGCTTTCCTTATCAGTTACCAGAGCAGCAGTTCTGAGACATCCACTGGGAAAATTTTTGAGATGTTGAATCAGAGATCTTTTTTGTTCTCCGTATTGACTCCATGTGTTGTATGACACTAAGAAGATCACTCAGCATGTTTTTCTCCTCTGTAGAATGGGGCCAACAGTGCTTTCAGGTGCTTATAAAATAAGTATGGAAGTGCTTTGTAGACCCCAGGATACTGATGGGTGTTAGTGGTTTTATTTTTGTTTTGTTTTTTTTTGAGACTAGGTCTTGCTGTTTTTGCCCGTGGAACCGCAGGCTCACGTTGCCCGGGGTACCACAGACTCAAGCAATCCCCAGCCTCAGCTTCCCAGGTAGCTGGGATGACAGGCGCCTGCCACCACCCCCAGCTATTTTTTGGGACTAGGTCTTGCTACGGGCCCCGGGCGAGACTCATTTAAACTGTGATCCCTAGCCTCGGCTGCTTCATAGGCTGAAGCTTACAGGCACGAGCCACCATGCCCGGCTATTAGTGGTTTTAACCAAGAGCTTCCAGGTGTTCATGGACTACCTGGGAATCATACTGTGGCAATAGTATGTGGTGCTATGCTGTTAAATTCTTGCATGATTGTTTACATTTGAAAGAATATTGAGTCCTTTGCCACTCCCAAGTAATCAGGGACCAGAAAGTTTCCACGTTTGTGTCATAGTATTTGTTTCCTAATTATTTTCCTTTATAGACCAAAACACTATCTTTAGGCTATAGTATGGAGAGTGACTATATATGTATGTATATTTATGTGCAGTGGTAGGAACATGTAGAAAGTTTCTTCTGATTTGCTTTTGCTTTCATAGTGAAATAGCAAAGACATCCACTGTGAATGATGGGGGAAGGAGGGAGAAGGATATTTATATAGAATATACAATATGTAGAGAGTATAGGGAATTGTTTCCAGAAGAATTGATGGCATCATACTTTTTTCAGTTGGGTTTATTGTGGCCGTCTCCCACTTTGAGTTTTGTTTATTTTTTATTTTTAAGAGACTAGGTCTTGCTATGTTGCCCAAGGTTTTCTTGAACCTGCGGGCTCAAGTAATCCGCAGCCTCAGCCTCCCAGGTAACTGGTATTACAGGCGCGCACGACCACGCCTGGTGAGTTTTGTTTATTTTAACAAGTTTCGGGTCCTTGGGTTCTAACTCCTTTACTTGAAACTTTCTTCAAATCAAATCTGACAGAGAGCTCAGAAATATTTGGGAGATGGCAGAACCTGGCTGGGATGGCCAGCCCAGAAGGTGGGAGCTGAAGGAGCCAGGCAGGTCGCTCTTGGTTCTGTTCTCTTTGGCCAGTCCAGGCTGGGTGTCCACACTGCCACCTGCCCAGTATCAAGCTAGTGTCCTTGTGAGCCTAGCCATGTCTATCTTACTCTCCCCGGCCCTGCCCTAGAAGTGGATACAAATTCTCATCCTGAGAAATCTGGGTTTTAGGAAAATATTTTGAGGATAACCTGATAGAGCTTAGGTTTGGGCAGATTTAGAATGAAAACAAGCTCAGAGATGTGTTGGGCAGTGTTGTGAATTCTCTCAGTTACTGCTTCTGATAGCCACTGTCCAGACTTAAACAGACTTTGAAGAATGCGAGGGAGAGTTGACTTCCTGATTGTGTCGTATGGGAAGTGGAAACCAGCACTGAGTATGCGGTGCTGGACCCCATGACTGTTATACTTAACTAAAGTCACTCTTAAGAATTCCAAGAGTAATTCAGGAGGAATAATAAAATGTACTTTATTACTCAAAGAGTATTGTCTGCTAGGTCAAGTAGATTTTCCATGTACTCTTTGGTCCTGGCCTAGATACCAAAAGACACTTCCCTTTCATCTCACTAGCTTGTAAGTTGGTTGGAAGGTGAAGTACATACCACTTGAGGTAGTTCTGAAAAGCATTGTGGGTGGAGGTAGTGGAAAAAGCAGACGTGGGATCTGATTTTGTTATCTCTGTGATCTTAGATAAAAAACATGAGTCTCAGTTTCCTCATTTGTGAAATGGAAACAATGGCACATATTTGCAAAGGTGGTTGTAAGAATTGGCAAAGATATTTTTAAAAGATTTAAAGATGCAGATAAAACACTCAGGGCATTACCTGAAACATTAAGAGCTAGACAGTAAATAGGGCCGGGCACGGTGGCTCGTGCCTGTAAGCTTCAGCCTATGAAGCGGCC
>PVHY01013465.1:0-28667 GCA_004024945.1 Uropsilus gracilis | reverse complement strand
TTTGGAGATAATTCCAAAAGAATTGGTAATTAAAGTATCCCTGGAGATATGTAGTTTCCACAGATGAACCTACTACATGTATTTTGAAAATCCCTCATTTTAGTCTGTACTCCTGAGTGCTGGAACAAGTGACATGTGCCGTGGGGGATTAGAGAGGGAGGGGTCAGAATGAGTGGGTTGCTTTGGGGTCATCTTGAGGATATGGGGTTTGAGTTGGACTGTAAAGATAGGTATGATTTATTGGAGGGGAAGGGCAATGTGGGGAGTCAGAAGCTAAGTAAATACTACTGTTTAGATGTCAATGTTGAATACTTAGCATGTGTTGGACTTTTGACTTTTTTTTGAGCTTGGGAACTCAGCTGAATGTGCACTACTCTGAGTTGAAGGGGTATACAGTGTACTGGAGGAGAGGCACAGACAGTAAATGCTTGTAACGCAATATGGGAGGGTGCTGGGGAGATTGAGAGGAAACATGGACGTGGATGAGCAGAAGAGGGGATGCTAACCCAGCCTGGAAATTAAGGGGGAGGAGATGTGGCAAGTCACTGTGTAAGGAAAGGATCATTGAATGACACCTGGTCAGAATGGACGCTAAAGATTTTTTTTTTTCTTTTTTTAGAGACTAGGTCTTGTTATGTTGCCCGGGGTTGTCTTGAACCTGCAGACTCAAGTGATCCTAGCCTCAACCTCCCAAGTATCTGGGATTACAGGTGCGCACCACAGCACCTGGCTAGGGAACTAAAGATTTAAAACTTCATGATGTAGGAAATGCAAAACCCTTGGGGAAATGAGCAAAATTTGGGGGAGATTAGTGAGTTGTTGGTATAGAATAAATTGGAGGGCTAAGAGTAGAAGCAATTTGAGAGATTTTTTGCAGTAGAACAGGCTAAATATGAGAAAGCCCTGAATTAGAATTGTGGAGGAAGGCATGGAAAAACAGAGGGAAAAGTCATGGAGAATAGAGAAGGGTTCATGTTTGTTTATTTGTTAAGACTAGGTCTCGCGCCGGGCACGGTGGCTCGTGCTTGTAAGCTTCAGCCTATGAAGCGGCCGGGGCTAGGGATCGCGGTTCGAGCCCTGCCTGGGGCCTGTAGCAAGACCTAGTTCCAAAAAAAAATAGCTGGGCGTGGTGGTGCGCGCCTGTAATCCCAGCCACCTGGGAAGCTGAGGCTGGGGATTGCTCTAGTCTGTGGTACCCCGGGCAACGAGAGCCTGCGGTTCCATGGGCAAAAATAGCAAGACCTCGTCTCAAAAAAAAAAAGACTAGGTCTCGCTATGTTGCCCAAGGTACCCACAGACTCAAGTGATCCCTAGTCTCAGCCTCCCAGGTAGCTGGGATTACAGTGCACACCATCACGCCCAGCTATTTTTCAGAGACTAGGTCTCTCTGTTGCCTTGGGGTAGTTTTGAACCCGCAGACTCAAGCGATCCCTAATCTTGGCCTCCCAGCACTGGGATTACAGGCATGTGCCACCACGCCCGGCCACTAGATAAGGTTTTTAACTGACTTACCATAGGAAATGGAAAAGGGCCATACATTTATTCTGAATCTTGGTGTGTGGGAAGAAGGATGAGGAGCTAGGAGGAGAGGTTGGAGGGATATTTGACAGAGCCTGGCCCTTCTGAAAGCACCAAGGTACTCTTAGCACATGTCTCCAAAATCCCTCTCCCAGGGCCACCTCGGTGGAAACCTAACTGCTTTGGATTTTAATTGCAGCTCCTCCTCCCCCACCACCTATGATCCGAAATGGTGCCAGGGATGCTCCCCCTCCCCCCCCACCATACCGAATGCATGGGTCAGAACCCCTGAGCCGAGGAAAGCCTCCACCTCCACCTTCCAGGACACCAGCTGGACCACCCCCTCCTCCACCACCACCCTTGAGGAATGGTCACAGAGATTCCATCACCACTGTCCGATCCTTCTTGGGTGAGTATCTACTGTTTCCATCTCAGATCCTGTGGTGAATACACTGATAGTAGTGAATTAGTGTCGAGTTGGGTAGGGGTGGTGGGGGTCTGTTGTTCATGCAGCTGCTCTCTTGACTACCTTGGACTTCCAGACCTTGTCCACTGACACCCCTTTCCATATGTGAATTCTTGCCAGGTTTGTTTGGAAGAGATTGGGATCAAATCAGTACACGTGATGCTAACTCTGAAGCCACCCTCCAGCTCTCCAAGGGTCATTATTTGTGGTTAGCTTTTAGATGAGAGTCTTTCCTTTTCAGGAGTGTCTTCCTAGGAAGGGAACTCCTTTTTGGCCCTTTAAAAACAAAACAAAACACTGTTCACACCATCTTTCTAGTAACCCAAAGCCACTAACTATATGTTACCTTGAGGAAGTCATTTCACGCCTATAGGCCTCACTTCCCTTGTCTGTGAAACGTGAGAGTTGACTATTTCAGGGGTGCATCAGGCTAAGTCTGACAAGTCCATAAATGAATTGCAGGCCCTGCCTAAGGCGTTCTGCTCTGTCAGTTCTGCGTTAGAGTCCTGAGCAAAGGTTGTACAGAGGTTGTATGAGACCCTCTGTTGAGGATCCCTGGAAAGTCCTATGTAGTCCCCTTCGGCCCCAACACTCCAAATTCTTTACTGGTTGACTCTTCTCTACCACTGTTGTAGTCTGTTCCTTTTAGGCGGACCAAGGTTTTTGCTTTGAAGATAACATGCTTTGAAATGTGATCAAGCCACAGCCATAAAAAATTTAAGCCCTCTCACCAGAGACTGTGGGAAGTGGCAGTGGGAGCCCTGAGAGGGCTCTCCCAGCTGGTGCAGACCTATAGGGGGTACCCTGGCCAACAGGTGTTCCCATTCTGGGTTAGAGATTAGTTTCTGCCAGTTTGTGAATTCAGTTCACTTGGTCCACTGGTGACATTCTCTAAGATAACTTTGCTATTAAAAACCACAGAACTGTGTTTCTTTCTGCTCCTATGCTCACAGCTGGGCTCCTTTTTTTGCTATGTGCCTGATTTTTGGTGGAATGATTTAAAGAATAAGTTCAGAGACCCATTCCTTAATGTAAAGAACCTTTGAGCATATCCTCCGTGAATGCAAGGCACAGTGTGGCGTTTATTGTCCTAGTAAACCTGAGTTTACTGGGTGAGGCAGGTGGGCCCTCCCAAGACTTCAGAACACACAGAAAACTGTAGGGGGGCAGGTCAGAGGGCTGCAGGGGTGTGTGGACGCAGCAGGAGGTGTGGTATGAATAATACTCTCTTCCTTCCACAGATGATTTTGAGTCAAAGTATTCTTTCCATCCAGTAGAAGACTTTCCTGCTCCAGAAGAATATAAACACTTTCAGAGAATATACCCCAGCAAAACAAACCGAGGTGAGATGAGTGATGAAAGTTTTTCCACAGTTGCATAGGATGTAGAATGGTATGCATTTCTTGGGTTGAAATTCCTTCTCATCTTCACTTTCTTGAACCTCAGTAGCAAAAACTAATCTTCAAATTGTAATGGTTAGTTTAAAGAGCCCGTCTCTCATTTCTGGAATGTTTGGATTATTCAGGATCTGGTGGGTGACTTTGCACCTGTGGTTTTATTTTTTTCAGCTGCTCGTGGTGTCCCGCCTCAGCCCCCCATTCTCAGGTGAAGCCTGGCTTGATCCTGTTCCTCAGGAAAAAGATGGACCCTCTCCTCCTCTCAGCAGCAGCAGCCTGTCCCATTCCCTTGAAACCTGCATGAGAGCTCCTGACGTGTTTCTCCAGTGCAGCCAACCTCTAGACTCCAAGCGTCCTCTCAGCTCACCTCCATCTATGCATCTCATCTGTGGACTTGGTGATTGGACTCTTTCTATTGACAGTGGGGTGTCAAGCCCTGCGCCATCCCTTCTTACCCACCCCTGCTAGCCAGATGAGGAAAAAGCTTCCATGTCTCCTGCTTTCCTCTTGAGGAAAGGTGCCTTGTTGAGATGAATTAGCTTGTCGTTGGGGCAGAGTGGAGAATGGTACTCCTCTTTCCTCCTGCATACTGTGTGGGAAAGCTTGACGGAAACACTGTATTTCATCATTCAGGAGACTGGCATGGCCAGGACTTCTGGGGGTGGGAATTTTCAGTAAAACAGAAGAAGAGTTTGCAGAAAAGTGATCTGTTTTAAAGGTCAAGTTTGAAGAAAGGGCAAGGAAATGGGTGGCCTTTATTCTTAGGGATATTCTGTTTTGTTTTTATCCCATGCCACAGTCCCACCCCAGGGATAAGTTGGATTTAAATATTAAATACTAATCAGTTGAACTAAACATCTAATAAAAGAGGGGGTGAAATAAACTGAGGATCTTTTTAGAGCTAGTCAGTTCCTCTGCAGCAAAGGAACCAGGAGCCATTTGAGTCCTCTGGGACTGCCTGTCCATTTCCTCAGGTGCTGAGGTTGAGGGATGTTTCTTCTCCCCTCATCACCAACCACCTCAAAGTCACTTTCATTCATTCCAGATTCACACATCCCAATCGTTTTCAGTACCAGATAGGGCCTGGGCCTTGCCTCATCCTTGACGTTGAGTCTGCCTCAGTTTTTTCTGACTGGTCCTTTAGGCTATTGACCCTTTCAGTTCTACCTGGAAACTTTAGCCCCTGTCAGGTGCTCCAGGATGACAAAGGGCAGGGTGATGCCTCTCATGGGTGACCAGCTTTATGTGCTACAGAAGACAGAGATCTACTGATTCTAAAGTTCACACCCATCTGGCTGAGGCTCTTCCTCTTCCTTTCTTTACCACCTTTGCCTTCCCAAGACTGTAGGAGTTTACCCAGCAGAGTAGAGAAGGATGAGAAAGTCTATGTAGGTCGTGTAAGACTGCTCTGTGCACGGTCTTTGGGGAAGTGTGCTGCAGTCCTCGTGCTCTTCCATGGTGGCCAGCAATATGCTGTTTATTTGTCTTCCAGTCCTGAGAAAGAGGTTAGGTGGGAGCTGAGCTGAGATGATGGAACAGGACATTCACCTTCTCCATCAGCAGGGTGTATCTCCCACACTCCACAACCAAGTGGTTTGATTTGCCAGAGCTTCTGCCAAGTTGCAAAGCCTGCTCAAAACCTGGAGTGGGAGCAGGGAAGGCATGGCTACACCTTGAAATGGGTGGGAGAAGACAGCTAAAACATCGCCAGGTATTTCTGAGCTGAAATCACCCATTAGGAGCCTCACAGTCTGCTGGATCTCAGGCTAAGGATCTGAGTATGTTGCCAGATGAAGCCCAGTCTTCCCAGCACTAGATGAATGAGGGCTTGATGTGGATTACTTGTGTGGGGTCTGCTACCTGCCAGCTCCTGGACCAACTGACTCTTGGGACAATCCAATATTGGGTTTGTCACCAAACTCATTCTAATCATTCTTTCTTAATCATTCTTATGTTTAAAGCTGTCAGTTATCTTCCGCAGTATCCCTCCATCCTGAAGCGAACATGGCTGAGGCAGAGCGTGCTAGTGGAGGGAAAAGGAGGGAGGACAAGAGTTGCGCTGCAGCAGACTTCCAGGGTAGATGCTGACCGCTTACTGAACTTGGACTGTGAAGTCTCCCATTTGTTTTGAAATGGGAGTTGATGCCTTTTGTACAATGTTATCAAAGTGTATTTTTTTTCTTTTATTCAAAGTAGAGCATCAAAATTAGTATCACAAGTAACAGCCAAACCCCAGCTTTTCATTGGGGCTGAGACCTTCCTCTCCTCTGACCTGCTGCCCCTCATATCTCCAGGCATTTGGACTGTGTCACATGGGTATTGTTCATGTTTTAATTTTCTTGGCGCCATGAGAAGAGGTCTGGGCCTAGATATAGTCAGCTGGGTTTCCTTCTTCAGAGCATGTTGATAACACAGTCCCTTTTTTTTTTTGAGACTAGATCTCACTATTTTTGCCCATGGAACTGCAGGCTCACGTTGCCCGGGATACCACGGACTCAAGCAATTCCCAGCCTCGGCTTTCCAGGTAGCTAGGATTACAGGCACACACCACCATGCCAGCTATTTTTTTGGGACTAGGTCTCAACTGTGTTGCCCTGGGCAGGACTTGAACCGCGATCCCCAGACCCTACCATGACTCCATAAGCTGTTGCTTACAGGCACGTGCCACTGTGCCTGGCCTACACAGTTCCTATTTAAATGTCTTTGCCTTATACATCCTTTGATCCCTCTGTTCATAACAAATTTATTGTGTATTTACTGTTGAAAAAACGGGAATGTGATCCTCATAGTTATTGATCTATTTTGTATGTTGTAAAAAGCTTGTAATACAGGTTTAAAGTGGGCTGGCTGCAGGAACACTAAAACTTCTCACCTTTTAAATTGCTCTCTTTGTATGCTGTGGGAACGTCGTGGTCTCGTTAGGGGAAGATTGGGTGGCCTCATGTTGAGGCTGTTGCCCAGTCCCCTTAACCCTCTTACCCTCTCCCAGAAGGAAGAGACATTGCTCAGCTCAGCACCAGGAAGCTGTGTGAAAAGCCCTTGTGTGGGGTTGGTTTTATGATGATTTTCCCTGGTGGAAAAAGTTAGGTTTCTTACTACCCTTTCTAAGAAGCAGGGCAGTGGCTTCCAAGTTTGTAAATGAGCTAGATATCCCACTTCCCCCAGATATCCCCTGTTCTGTGGTTACCAAACCTGATCAGAGCACTTTGCCATTCCAGGTGTGGGTCTTTCTGTCTTGGGGATTTCCTCTGGCTGCAGAAACCCATTATTTCCACAGCCAGGGCCTGCAGAGCATGAGCGCCTGGGGCCTTGCCACCTGATGAGGTGAGGCTGCTGCCTGCAGGAACGCATCCCAGTCACTTGGCAAAGGCAAGAAGACTAGTTGCTGGGTCTTGCACTGGGGAGCATCCTCTCACCCATGGTTTCCCAACTTGAACTCAGATTTACCTCCAGGGAGAGGTGAGAAAATTGTAAATAGACATGCTACAGAGCAACTCAGGGTTGGGGTATATTTTAATTCTCCTGATCACTTGAAATAATCTGTAGGTGAGTGCTTATGGGAGTGGGGGAGAAGTATGACTCCAGGGTCCTTCCCTTCTGCAAAGTTCTGGGGTGTACAGGGCATGTGAGACCCTTTGATGGCACTACACTGAGCTGTCTGTTCTGGAAACCCAGCCTCTGGTCCACTGCAAATCAAATTCTTCACATTCCAAGTCATCGTCATCGTCTTTCCTTCCCTATTGAATCTCAGTCCCTGGCTGTGTGGTCAAGGTGGCTGGCTGTAAGCACCCTAATCTAGGGAATGGGAGGCGTCACAACTCTACTTTCAAGATTCATCTCAACAGTGAAACAAAAAAATTATATCCACCTTCAAAATGCATACAACAAAAAAGGGTAACTGTTTAGCTGAAGGAAGGGTTAGGTTCCATTCAACTCCACAGTCATTGTGCCTTTACTTGTGTTCAATTTCTGTGCTTTCTCCCTCTCTCCCTCTTTGAAGCAATTAAAATCTTCCTTGATAACTGCCGTTTCCTTCTTTTTACTCTTGTTTCTAATAACTTAGTAGGTCCCCTCTCTAATTGTCTTAAATCTCATTCCACGGGTGGATGAGGGGCCTTGACTTCTTTTCTCTGATTTTTGTCGTTTCCCATGATGACCAACATGGAAGTCATAGTGAACACTGAATAAAAAAATAGAATGATAGGTGTACAGAGAAGAATGTGTGTGTGCGTGTGTGTGCGCATGCATCTTTGCATGTGGATTCATTTCTTAAAAACGTAATTTATTGTATGATTTATTTTGAAGTTATATTCTGAATACAGTGCTCCCAATTAGCATTGATTTCCCCCCACCATCAACCCCCCCCACCCCAATGTATAATCTGGTCTCAGGTTGGATTCTTTGGTACAGTTCTTTCTTTTGGATGCCATGCAGTTTAATTAAACCTTGCTTAAAACCGAAAACAAAAAACTGAACACTGTGTGCTCTTGTCTGGAATATCGCCTCAAGTGGTGGCATAGAGAGGGGAGAAAATGTGTCCCTCCAGGTTGGTTTAGTGGTTTTGAGGCCTCCAGGCCTCTGAGCAAGTAGATGAACTGGATTTGTCTTGGGTTAAGTATCTTCAGCTTCCCAGGGGTTCTGTCTTCTCTCTTGCTGTGTTTTGAAAATCATGGTGGTTGGGTAGGCATGCCAACATCCTGGTTTGATAGAATTGGTTATTGTTTTATATTTCCCACCTAACTCACCATTGCCCATGATTTCAGGGAGTCCAGGAGAGCCTCTGGCTTTGTGTCCCTTATATCCTCTGTGAGTCTTTGGACCTGTGTTGCGTGTCAGATTTTCACATAGGGAGTGGAAGAAAAAGTGGGGGCAGAACATTCAGACTATGCATCTGTTTTTACGTGGGTATTGGCTGTTTTCCCTCCTTTTTAGGTTGAAATCTTAACTTTCTTAAACTTTAATTATAGATGTAGAAATGGAACCAGACATTTTTTGCTTGCCGTGGTCAGCTGATATAATCACCACTAATTTAATGAGCCTAACATGCACTTTCACTACCAGCAAAGATCTTGGAATTATTTCCCATACTGATTCATTATGGGTGTGTATACGAATCATTCTCACATAATTTAGATATAAAAACCTATAGGTGGGAGGAGGGGGAGTCCTTTCATTTTTATCCATACTCACCAGGTTGGCTGAATTCCTAATGATTTGACCCATCGTTGTTGTTAATATGATTAATAAAACTACCTATTTATTGATTTCATTGTTCCTCCTGTGACTTTAAGTAGCCCTCAAATGGAACTTGCCTAAATGGCCTTCAGCTTCTTAACACTGTGTGCTCTGTTTTATCAGATGGAATTGCTAGTCTGTTTCACACATGACACGGTGTAGGAACTAGTAGGTGATAAGAACATTAGGTTGCCCATTCTACTGACTAGCTGCTCACCATGAATGTGTCTCTTAAGTATTACCTGGCACCACATACCCACAGCTGTGCAACTCACCAAGAAAACTGCTCTTACTTCGTACAACTGCAGACACAGGTAAGAGAATAAACTGTCCACCTCAGGATTAACCACCCCAGTGCATAACAGGAGTAATACTTAACTGTTGACATCACTGAAACACAGTCTAGATCATTTTTACATGTAAGTGAGTTAATTCTCCACTCCTAGGTTTAGGGATGGGGGATCTAGCCAAATTTTCAGTAACTGAACACAAAAAGTATACAAAAGGTGGATATCTACTTGGTAGGAATGTCCTTCCCATTTATTCAGCAAGCATTTATTGCATCCCTAGTGCCAGCCACCTATGATATGAAGATGAGTAGGACGTAGTCTTTGCCTCCAAGTAGCTTAGAGTCCTGCGAAAAATTTAGGGAAGCTACACCGAAAAACTTACGCGGGGCATTAAAAGGTTTAAGCTAATTAGCCAGGTGAGGAGGATGGTAGACCAGCTGTATTTCAGACAGGAACTAGCTAAGACTAAAGGCACAGAAGAGGGCCAGGCACGGTGGCGCGTGCCTGTAAGTGGCAGCCTAGGAAGCAGTTCGAGTCCTGCTCGGGGCAACGTAGCAAGACCTATTTCCAAGAAATTAGCTGGGCATGGTGGTGCATGCCTGTAATCCCAGCTACTGGAAAGCTGAACTGGGGGTTGCTTGAGTCCGTGGTACCCCGGCAACGTGAGCCTGCGGTTCCACGAGCAAAAATAGCGAGACCTAGTTTCAAAAAAGACAATCATCACCTAGGATTAAGGTGGTCACCTTCAAAAAGACATGAGAGTTCGCTAGATTATTAGCTTGGAAGCTGGCCTGTAAATTAGTGCTCCAATTTATATTGTTCATTAAGTGCTCAGCTTGCCTCTTCTACAGTTGTCTTGGCTGGCCCTGAAGCTCTAGTGTTCAGTCATTTGAAAAAAAGTTGAGACCATAATTCCACAATGTGTATAAATGGAATTAATGGTAAGGTGCACAGAATGTATTTACCATTAACAACAACAACAAAATAGCAAATACCTGTCCCCTTTTCTCACCTTTGAAACAAATCAGGGAGATACTGTACTAGTGAGGTGCATTTTTTTAGGTATGTGTAGAGATTCACCAAAAAAATTTTGGTTTAAGAGGGAAGAATTGGGCGGGGCACGGTGGCTCGTGCTTGTAAGCTTCAGCCTATGAAGCGGTCGGGGCTAGGGATGGCGGTTCGAGTCCTGCCTGGGGCTCGTAGCGAGACCTAGTTCCAAAAAAAAATAGCTGGGCGTGGTGGCGCACAATTGTAATCCCAGCTACTTGGGAAGCTGAGGCTGGGGATTGCTTGAGTCTGTGGTACTCCGGGCAACGAGAGTCTGTGGTTCCACGGGCAAAAATAGCAAGACCTAGTCTCAAAAAAAAAAAAATAATAAAATGAGGGAAGAATTGGGTGTCAGGAAATTTGAGTCGTGTGTCCTTCACTGTCACCAACATGCTGTGACTTATTATTAATTCTTGCACGTGTGCTTTGTGGCTTGCAAGGTTGAGCATAGGGGAGACACTCAGAATCGCCTAACAAACGGAAGGTCTTATATCAGAGCTCTCTGAATGGGTACGAGCAGCAGCAGTGAGAAGGAACTGCTACAACGTTACACCTCCTGTTGAAAGACGGAAGCGAAATACCGAGTTATGTTGAGCAAAGACTACACTTCCCGCGAGGCTTTGCGGCGTTGGCCGGCTCGCCTTACCCAGAAGCCCCTGGACCGCAACCATCCCAGTCTTTCCGCTGGGTCCCGGATGTCGACGGCCTCTTAGCTCAGTGGGCGTGGCCTCACAGTGGCGCTGAGACCTAGGACTCTTATTGGTTGTGGACCTTCCGACTGGATTGGACACGAGGAAAGGGGCGGTGGCCATGGAAGGCGCTGTGGCGACAACCAATCAGAAATCTAGCTTGACTTTGGCGGGAGGCGGGAAAGCTGAGGCCGTGGAGATTTGGCGCGAGCGCGCCTGGGCTTTCCTGCTGCGGTGTGTGGTTCGGGAGCTTGTGGTGGAGCATCCTTGAAGCTGGTCTTGAGAGACGTGAGGGAGAAGCAGCACTGAGCTGACGCGGTCATGTGAGTTGGAAAAGGGAGATTTCTCTGGGAGGTAGAGGAGTTGGGTGGACGGCTGAGGCGAGAATCGCGGCTTTCCGTGAAGCGGGAGCTGGAGGGAGGGGAGGTCTGATCCTATCGCGGAAAGTCTGAAGTTCGGGTAAGGAATGGGAGACGTGCGACCTCAGAGTGGGCTGGCAGCTGTGCGTGAACTAAAGTTGCTGAACGGTGTAGGAGGGAGATGTTCGCATTTGAGGTGACTCGGTACAGGGCCGAGGGAAGCCTGAGCTGCAGAGAGAGGGCTTGGGGAAGATTAATGTGGGAGGCTGCTGGACTAGGCTGCTTAGACCCTGTGCCTGGAGTGACGGTGTTTACTAGAGAAATCAGCTAAGATAGACTTACTCCTTCGCTCAGGTGGTTAAAATCTTGGACTCTGAAGCCTCAGCCCCTGGGATTATTATAGCCCTGCTTCGGTGTGAGTTTGGATCTCTGTGCTCCTAAGTTTTCTCATCTCAAGCTTAGTATGGTAATCCTTACACCTCTCTGGTGGAACTTACATGAATTAGTGCTTGAAGTGCTTGTAACACGTAGTTGATAAACAAGTGTAGCTGATATTGTCCAACCTTGGATGTGAAGCAGAACCAAATACTAGCATTTTGTTATAACAATTTACATGTGAAATGGATGTTGTTCCTCAGTATAAATTCCATGTTATTTTGCCCTCACTTATATATATATATATATTGGCTAACTCTCCTCTTTTTTTGTATCCAGTTAGTTGAGTCCTCATCATGCCTCAAACCCGATCTCAGTCACAAGCAACAATACACTTTCCAAAAAAGAAGCTGTCTCGGTCATTGGACAAGGCTAAACACTCTAATGACATCAAACTAGAGTTGACAAATGTCCGGGCCGTACCCCGTACTCCTGATGTAAAAATCCTGCCTCTCAGCCCCAGAAAACGGCTGGGTAAGCTATCAGTTATATAAATACAATTTTTTGACTAGTAGCTTTCTGTCTCTCTTTACTCAGTGATAAGGTGCCCAGCCCTTTGAAATATTTTTAAGTTCAGTTAAAAGTCACTCTTTGCTTTGGTTATTTTCAGAATGATTGCTAAGTGCTTACTGAACATCAAAGTTAAGCCACTTAGTGAGATCACCTTCTGAACTACATAATGGGACTGGTCTTCAATTCCTTAATATTGAACTTAGTGTTGTTAGTTTCTTCAGTGACCATGCAGTTATTCTGAAATTCAGATTCTGAAATTTACCTTAATATTTGTGAGATTAAGAAAAACAGGTAACATGCTTCTTTTAGAACAGCGGTTGCTAATCGTTTCCTGTTTTAGAACATCTGTGTTTAATGAGGGGTGATGTGGCAATATCTGGAGACATTTTTAGTTGTCACAACTGGGGGGTGTGCTACTGGCATAATGGATAAAGGATAGGGATGCTGCTAAATATTCTGCAATACACAGGACAACTCCCACCATGATGAGTTTTTGATTCAAGGTATCAATGATGCCAAGACTAAGAAGCCCTCTTTCAAACAGTCTTAGAAGTTCTTCCCACTTAAAACACATTTGGTTTCTGCTAAATAGTAAAAGTCAGTGGTGCCATCTGGTGGCCAGTCTGTGCTTCTAGATGAGAGACATTTTATTTTGGTGGTTCTTACCCCTTCACTTCTTTCTGGGGGAGGCTGAACTCTTGGCAGATCCTTTTACTGTCCACTGCTGTTAATGACCTTATTTTGATTTTAACATATTTCAGGTGATGACAACCTGTGCAACACTCCCCACTTAGCTCCCTGTTCTCCACCAAAGCAAGGAAAGAAAGAGAATGGTCCCCCTCGCTCACATACATCCAAGGGGCGCAGATTGATATTTGACAATCAACTGATAATTGAATCTCCAAGCAAAAGAGAACAAACCAGAGTTTGCCAAACCAAAATATATACTTCATTCCAAAAAGATCATGAGATTACAACAAATTCTGAGCAGAGATGTTCACCAGAGAAGGAATCTGCATGTATGAGACTATTCAAGCAAGAAGGTTTGTTCTTCTAAGGCAGCTATTAGTACAGCCTTGTAAACAAGATTGGTGGCTCCAGATGTAACCCAATGGGTCTTCTCAGTCACCTCTGTTGTGTCTAATTGTCCTTTCATGTCTGGCACAGGCACTTGCTACCAACAAGCAAAGCTTGTCCTGAATACAGCTGTCCCAGATCGGCTGCCTGCCAGGGAAAAAGAGATGGATGTCATCAGGAATTTCCTGAGGGAACATATCTGTGGGAAGAAAGCTGGAAGTCTTTATCTTTCTGGTGCTCCTGGAACTGGAAAAACTGCCTGCTTAAGCCGAATTCTCCAAGACCTCAAGGTATATTGAGAGTCTAAATTATGATGCTTTTGCTTAAAATGATATTTGGTTATTGAGGGTTAAGAAAGAGTAGAGGTGCGGATTTCCCCCCAAATAAGACATTTTTAGTTTCATTGTCTGAATCTTTCCAAGTGAAAGTAGTCTCTTATTCTCTTGTATGTTGTCAAATCCTTACACTTCAGAATCCATCAAATCTTTATCCAAAACCAAAAAATACATGTGCATTTTTCTAGAAGGAGCTGAAAGACTTTAAAACTATCATGCTGAATTGCATGTCCTTGAGGAGCGCCCAGGCTGTGTTCCCAGCTATTGCTCAGGAGATTTGTCAGGAAGGAGTATCCAGGCCAGCTGGGAAGGACATGATGAGGAAACTAGAAAACCATATGACTGTGGAGAAGGGCCCCATGATGTAAGTATTGCTGTGCTGTCTGTTGCTCTGAAAATTTGCAAGGTCTGTTGCCCACAATAGATACACTCTAATCTCTTATATTGAGCAGTTTGCTTTAAAAAAACTTATTTCCTATGTTCTATGAGAGGTAGAGGTATTTATATAAGCCTAAAGGGAAGAGGAAAAAGAAAAATACACCTTCTCACTTTAAATTGTAAAAAAAGTTTCTAAACTAATTTCTTGAAAGCCCCCCCCCCTTTTTTTCCTTTTTTTCATGATGTGGGGAATTACTATCACAGAAGATAGGAGAGATCATGATTTTCACACTGGTCTCAGCTAATGTGACCTACAGTTAACCCAGATCAGACAAATTGGAGAGTTAAGAAGATGAACATAAATGCTTAATTGTTTCTCTTTATGTGCAGTGTGTTGGTGTTGGATGAGATGGATCAGCTGGACAGCAAAGGGCAGGATGTATTGTACACACTGTTCGAATGGCCATGGCTGAGCAATTCTCGATTGGTGCTTATTGGTTAGTGCTGGATTGTTAATGCTGCTTAGTGGTCCTGAGGTCTTTTCTCAGTTTCTTCACCTGTCCCCTATTATTTGACCTTAGCCAGGTATCTGCTTTCTTATCAAAATAAAATTTCTAAGCTGGGCATGGTGGTACATGCCTGTAAATGACAGCTATGGCGTGGCGGTGGGGTCTAGGGATCACGGTTCGAGTCCCACCCGGGGCAACACAGCGAGACCTAGTCCCAAAAAATTGCTGGGTGTGGTGGCGCACACCTGTAATCCCAGCTACCTGGGAAGCTGAGACTGGGGATTTCTTGAGTCTGTGATACTGTGGGCAACGTGAGCCTACGGTTCCATGGACAAAAATAGTGAGAATTAGTCTCAAAACAAAATTTTTTTAATAAAATCATTGTAATTTTTAATGTAAGGCAAACCAGTTTTGTTAACTCTGGATTAAAATGACATTATACTGTGTCTCAAAGATAATTGTTTTTGGACTATCTTTTTTTTTGAGACTAGGTCTTGCTATTTTTGCCCATGGAACCGCAGGCTCTCGTTGCCCGGGGTACCACAGACTCAATTAATTCCCAGCCTCAGCTTCCCAGGTAGCTGGGATTACAGGTGCGTGCCACCACGCCCAGCTACTTTTTTGGAACTAGGTCTCGCTACGGGCCCCAGGCGGGACTTGAACCGCGATCCCTAGCCCCAGCTGCTTCATAGGCTGAAGCTTACAGGCACGATTCACCGTGCCCGGCTGTTTTTGGACTATCTTGTGCTGCTTATTAGTGAAGGATTCTAAACCTAACTTGAAAAGAGCAGTCTATGATGGCTGTACATTAGTGTAGGGGGTTGGGAGCAGTAAGTGGGAAGCAAACAATTAGAAGACTGGATTAATCCCAGCAACCATTTACCTATGTAAGAAATTAAAAGAATGAGTAAAATATTAAAAAAAAAAAAAAAAAAAGGAGCCTGGCACAGTAGTGTGTGCCCTTAAGTGCAGCCTATGGAGCGCAACTAGGACTGGGAATCACTTGGGTCCACGGGTTTGAGACCTGTCCGAGGCAACATAGCGAGACCTTGACCCAAAAAATAGTAGCGCGTGCCTGTAATCCCAGCTACCTGGGAAGCTGAGACTGGGGATTGCTTGAGTCTGTGGTACCATGGGCAATGTGAACCTGTGGTTCCCCGGGGCAAAAGTAGCGAGACCTAGTCTCAAAATATAATTAAATTAAATTAAAGACTGAATTATAAATGAAAATTTTATTTAGCTTTCCAGGATGATTACTGTTAGTTACTTCTTTCCTTAGGTATTGCTAATACCCTGGATCTAACAGACAGAATCCTGCCAAGACTTCAAGCTAGAGAAAAATGTAAGCCACAACTATTGAACTTCCCACCTTATACCAAAAATCAGATAGCCACTATCTTACAGGATCGACTTAGTAAGGTGAGTGCCAACCTTTGCGCCATGTTATATCTTTTTAGATCACCAGTCTTGAGAAACCCAACAGCAGTTGTGAAATATTTTGTTTTGATAGCTTTACTATAGAGTAGATAGTTCTAATAGGCCATAATGACAACATTTTTATATGAATTTCCACCCACAACTCCATTTATTTGGGTGCCTCAAAGTTGAAATAAAAATAAGAGTTGGAGGAATCACTCAAATGCTTCTTTAATGGCCTTTTAAAATAGGGCACATGAAAAACTTTTCTTTTTTGGAAATGACCAGGAAGATTATTTTTCCCATTCAAGACAAACCTCTACCATGTTCCTCTAAATTGCCTAAATGAATGAACTTTCCATTTTGCTTAGAAAAACAGAAAGAGCATCTTTTAGACCCTAATGGATGACCAATCAAGTTTAGGCTTAAGAGTATTGAAAACATTTATGTCTGAGACCTAAATGACAGAGAGGGGTTTCTTCTCATAGTCCACACTCACCTCTTAATATTTTCTCTGAAGGTCTCTAGAGAACAGGTTCTGGACAATGCTGCAATTCAGTTTTGTGCCCGAAAAGTCTCTGCTGTTTCTGGGGATATTCGCAAAGCACTAGATGTTTGTAGGTGAGTTATGGCACTGTAGCCTGCTTTTATTTAAAAAAAAAAAAAAAAGAAATGTCGTTAATTCTCTCATGTAACTCAAGTGAATGTGGCTTAAGAGGTTCCATCCTGCCACTTTTTACGCGCAGAAAGGAGGACTTGTTTCTCAGTGGGGAGCTCTGCATTTCCACCGTGTTAATGTCTGAAACATTATCAGTCCATTACCTACAGAGGGAGAAACAAATGAGATGTTGCTGGCACTCCCTGTGGTGATTATAGATTGGTTAATTACATTTGTATTAAAAAAGACTCCAGTTTACTTTTCCATTAGCTGGTCTCAAGCAGGTTTATTTATGGACCTGAACCATCTTTGCCTTTAGACTTTTTTTTTCTTCCTTTGCTTTTGTGAGTACCCCTTCTACCAGTTGGGGGTCTCCCACAGTTGTGTTCCAGACCTCTCTTTCTCCCTTTCCAGCCTCCTGCCCCTCCTGCTGGGTAAAGCCTCTGTGCTGACTGATGACATTTCTTCCTTCCCAGTAGGGACACTGGGGCCATTAAAATTGTACTTGCTGTGCTGGCCCGCTGGTCCAACCTCCCCCTACTGCCATGCAGAAGATCCAGGTCTGGCTTCTGGCTTCCTGTGGGCAAAGTACTTTGGAGAGAGCAGTAGGAGAGTAAGCTAGACTATTGCTAGATAGCATGATCCTGGATTGAAAAGTTTCCCCTAGTCAGCAGACAACTTGGGTGAAGACTGCAGCTCTGAGCAAGAGTTGTGCAGGCTGGTGTGCTGTAGCCTACACAGATCCTATATATATATAACTAAGGACTCTCCTTCTAGGTCTTGTGTGTAGGGTTGGTACTGGCTCTCTTTAGTCAGTCACCCACACTACATGTCCTCCCTCCGATCCATGACATTTTCTCTTCATCTAAAATGTTATCATTGGCTCAACATTTGACGACCTACTTGGCTTCTCTAAGAGAAAACCATGTAGTATTAGTTTCTCAGAGTCGGCTGGGCATGGTGGTGCATGCCTGTAAGCAGCAGCCTAGGAAGCCACAGCCGGAGCCAGGGATCGTGGTTTGAGTCCTGCCGGGGGCACGTAGCAAGACCTAGTTCCAAAAAAATATAGTTGGGCGTGGTGGTGCGTGCCTATAATCCCAGCTATCTGGGAAGCTGAGGCTGGGGATTGTTTGAGTCTGTGGTACCCCTGGTGACGTGAACCTGCAGTTCTACAGGCAAAAATACCGAGACCTAGTCTCAAACAAAACAAAACAAAACAAAAATTTCTCAAAGTCCTTGTCCATGAGTTGTTTCAAGGCAATTAAGTCCCCTTCAGCTAAGATATAACCCAGTTTTGTCTGGGTGCTTTAGAGTTATAAAATACGTTTGTTTGTTTTTTTTAATATAAACAATTTTATTTTGTTCTTTGGGTTACAACCTCTCTGTTATATATTTTTCCCCCTCTCTCCTTCCTCCGGTGCTCCCTCCATTCTCTCACATCCCACTCTTTGTTGTTTATTAGCTGTGCTGAGTCCATTAGTCTCTTTCCTATGGTAGTCTTTTCTCTGGGTGAAAAACATGTTGTTTTTTGTTAACATGACTGTTTTTGAGCTTGGTGGTTTGGTGTGGTGTTTGGCTTGTCTTGTCTTGTCCTAAATTAATTTTAGAAATATTTTTTTATAGGAGAGCTATTGAAATTGTAGAGTCAGATGTCAAAAGCCAGACTATCCTCAAACCACTGTCTGAATGTAAGTAGTTTATCTCTTTCCTGTCTTCTTTTATAATTGGAAGCTTGACTTTTCTGAGGAAAGAGGTAGAAGATGAAATAAACATGGTTAAATCCAATTCATCCATTTTTGCGTGCATGCGTACATGTATGTATGTTCATGTTCATGTATTTAGTCTTGCCTGCCAGTGCTTAGTTCATGTACTACTAGAAATCAGTTCCCTGGGATATTATGTAAGTGACTGGAAACAGAATAAGTTTTTTCTAACCTCTAGGAATGAAAACTAGAGACAGTAGGTCAGATCAGCTTCTCTCTGAGTAACTATGTTGTATGCACTTTAGGTCTTGATATAGGTGAAAGCAAAGCCTGGTAAATAAGCTGGAATCAGACAGTGAAAGAACTGAGTTCAATTTGGAATATCTCATACCTTTAAACAGGGCTAGGAGGGTGGAGGTACCCAGGTGATGATGTTACAGTAAGTGCAGACTATCACAAAAATGACAAAACTAGCTTTCCTTTCCCTTCGCCTTGCTCTCTTATCTCCTACAGGTGTAAAATGGCTGTGAACTACATATCTTGTCAGTGTTTACTATTCAGTGTTAATCTTTAGAAATAGGACAATCTGATTTAATTGTTTCTAGCGCTATAATTTCACAGAAAAAAAAATTAACAACTTGTTCAAAGAAAATGAGTAAGAAATTTTTCAGAAGTAGCCAGACTTACTGCTGAGGCTGCTGGTAGCTAAAATATGCTGATGCACAGGTAATGTGCTAGATTCTTTTCTGCTTTCTAGATTATTCTCTTTCCCCTCACACATACTATCCAGATTTATCAGTGACTCCTGTGAGCAGCACCAGCACACAAACATAGCTAAAAGACATTCTAAGTTCCTGGCAGAAATGATTCAACTAACCTAATTCCTATCTTTTGACTTCTGGTATATGTGGGAGTTGCTTTCAATGACTCTAGAAAGCTATCTGGAGACTGACTTCAACTATGTATAAGGTACCTACCCACTTTTTAATAACTGGTGCTGTTAGACACATAGATACATAGTGGGTTCTCAGCCTTGAAGGTATGCTAAACAAAAAATGGAAATATGATCACTGTTGGGATTGTTTTTGAAAGGACTCAGTGTGTAAGGAGCAAATGCAGATCTGGGAATTCCTTTCAGCCTGAAGATTCTGTTACTTGATCAGTGATCTCCAGTTCCTCTCCTCTGCTATTGATCTTTTGCAATGTCCCAAGTGTGGCAGTGAAATAGAAGCAAGTTGTAGGGCAACTACATGCGGTCTCAGGAAGTAACTTCAGGCAAAAGTGGTTGCAAACTCCGCCTCTGTCTTGCAATTCACGCATCTCCAAACAATGAGGCTATAGTGCTGTGCACCTGTTGGCTGTTTCCCAACCTCCGGCCTTTGAGATGGTGCTGTCTGCTAAGATACCCGATCATAGTTTCTCAAGTGTTGCTCTACTGCAGATTGGTTTGGGCAAGTGAACCAAACCTCAAAGGTCATTTGGGGAAGCTATTGGGAGGACAGGTGTGACAGGTGTAGGCATGACTCGACTGTCCATGTTAAGCTGTTCATTTGATTCAAACTCGTAGGTAATTTTGCCAGCCTTTTCCCCCGTCTTAATTACCAGGCACAGTCAATATCTTAGCTTCCTGATTCTGTTCTTTACTTGAGAGCTGTAGGGAACGAAGACAGTAGTTCTTTGGGGTCCTTACTTTTTTTATGAGCTACATTTTTTTCTTCCTGACACTAAATCACATTCAATAGGACAGGGTTGTTTACCAGTCTGCACAGAAATAGGATAACTCTGCTTTCCAAGTCACCTCACATTATTTAGGCATCTTTCTGGGGGTAGCAGCACTCTCTTATCCTTTAGTTTCTAGTGGCAGAGTTGGAACTTTTAGTTTGCTCACCGCATGACTGTACTTGAATTTCCTGTAGCTAAAACTTAGTATTATCTGTCTCAATACACACTGTTTCCAAATTCTAATTAAGCTCAATTTATTTACTTTATAGGTAAATCACCCTCTGAGTCACTGGTCCCCAAGCAAGTTGGTCTTGTTCACATCTCCCAGGTCATATCAGAAGTTGATGGTAGCAGGATGGCTTTGAGCCAAGAAGGAGCACAAGATTCCTTCCCTCTTCAGCAAAAGATCTTGGTCTGCTCTTTGCTGCTCTTGACCAGGCAGTTGAAAATCAAAGAGGTCACTCTGGGGAAGGTTAGTTGGGAAACTCAGCAGCAGGCGCCAGGGTGGAGATGACAATCAGTTTTGCAGAGCAGATATTTTCCAAAAGGCCTATTCAAGCTCCAGCTGATATGAATTAAAAATGGATTTTAACAGTAAGAATAAATACTGGTACCATCTAACAGGCAGCTGACTTTATTTCCCATGGGTTGTGGTTGAGAATTTACCATTAATCTTCTTGCCTTCGTTTTTGCCTTTCTCTCTGAAATATGTAAAGCCCCTTTCCTGCATTACAGTGTAGATTTTTGACAATATCAACAAAACATCTGTTCAAGAATTTTTATTGAAAAGAGAAAGAATTCAGCTGGGCTTGGTGGCGCATGCCTGTGAGCAGCAGCCTAGGAAGCCGCGGCTGGGACCAGGGATTGTGGTTCAAGTCCTACCATAGTGAGACCTAGTTCCAAAAAAATATAGTTGGGTGTGGTGGTGCGTGCCTATAATCCCAGCTACCTGGGAAGCTGAGGCTGGGGATCACATGAGCCTGTAGTTCCACAGGCAAAAATAGCGAGAACTAGTTTCAAAAAAAAAAGAGAAAGAATTCAACTATTCAAATAACACTTTGTTTGTTTTTTGTTGAAAAAAGAGAAAAAATTCATGCCACTTACAGGCATGCGCCATCATGCCCGGCCTTCAAATAACACTTTTGCGAAATCCAGACTCGCATATTTTCGAAGATTATAAGGTTAAAAGAGATGGGTTTTTTAAGTGACATTTGTTCTTCCTTGTTTCCTCCAGTTGTATGACGCCTATAGTAACGTCTGTCGCAAACAGCAGGTGGCACCTGTGGACCAGTCAGAGTGTTTGTCACTTTCAGGACTCTTGGAGGCCAGGGGCATTTTAAGATTAAAGAAAAGCAAGGAAACCCGCTTCTCAAAGGTACAGATAACTACTTCTCAGTGACATTGTTTTTAATCACTGGTTTGGAGAACTTATCTTTGGTTTAAAATAATGATAGAGACCGGGCATGATGGCACATGCCTGTAAGTGTCAGCCTAGGAATCCATGACCGAAACCAGGGATCACGGTTCGAGTCCCACCCGGGGCACATAGGGAGACCTAGTCCCCAAAAAATAGCTGGATGTGGTGGCACGCACCTGTAATCCCAGCTACCTGGGAAGCTGAGGCATTGCTTGAGTCTGTGGTACCCTGGGCAACATGAGCCTGTGGTTTCTCAGGCAAAAATAGTGAGACCTAGTCTCAAAAAAAAAAAAAAGAAAAGAAAAATACCCACAGTTAAATAAGCTATTTGGTTTTTGTTATGTAGGGTTTCATATCTGTGGATAGGATTGGGTATGATTGAGATATTTAGTCAGACCATTGAAAAAGCAGTCTTTAACTTGCCTCCTGTGAGAAAAGTGTGACATAATAGAAGTTTGTGTAGTAAAAACTTTGCTTTTGTGAGTTGTCTACCATGAAATGCTTTTTCTCCCCTCCAGGTGTCATTGAAGATTGAAGAAAAAGAAATAGAACATGCTCTGAAAGACAAAGCTTTAATTGGAAATATTTTAGCTACTGGATTACCTTAAATTTATACTAATCCTCCATCTGAAGGTATCCAACTGCCATTTAGAGAACCATGGTATCTTCGTTTTAGTGAGTTATACACTGAGGTCTGAAACAAATAAGACCCTTTTTTACTTGAAACTAATAATTATTATCACAAGATAATATCTTTGGGTCTTAATGTTTTTACACATTAAATATTACCAAGTAGTCCCTTTTTAATTATGTTCACTACCTCTACTTCTTGTGTGTATGTAAGCAATATGCTTGTTATATAGATTTATGTTGTGGCATGTACATATATATTCACCTCTTTGTTTCCTCGAACCATTGGTATTTTTCAAAGAACTTTGGGACTAGAGGAGAAGAATGGAAAAGGATGATCCAGGAAAATAAACGAGTCCACATGGAGGTTTGGAGGACACTTTAATCAGAAAAATGTCTTTCTTCTTGGAGTATACTGTGTTCATGTTGCAGATACTTCCACATTGTGACATCTTTTTTTTGTTTGTTTGGTTTTTTTGGAGACTAGGTCTCGCTATTTTTGCCTGTGGAACCGCAGGCTCTCGTTGCCCGGGGTACCACAGACTCAAGCAATTCCCAGCCTCAGCTTCCCAGGTAGCTGGGATGACAGGCGCACACCACCACGCCCAGCTATTTTTTGGAACTAGGCCTTGCTACGGGCCCCAGGCGGGACCCGAACCGCGATCCCTAGCCCCATCCACTTCATAGGCTGAAGCTTATAGGCACGAGCCGCCGTGCCCGGCCCACATTGTGACATCTTATAGACTCATTCAGTTTTTTGGGCATTCCCAAGGCCATGGGGGTGGGAAGGAAAATGTAACTGTACAGATTGTGAACATATTTATTTTTATGTGGTATTCTTTGTCTTTTTAAGCATTTTAAGAGCCTACAAGTTTTCAGAAGACAATGTGAAAATCCCTCCCCAGACTGTCCCCATCATCTTAACTGTCCTCAGATAAAGCCTCTTGTTTCAAGGTGCCTTAGTTTGGGGTTTAATTTTCATCTGAACCTCATGTTTTTCCACTCTTATTAGATAAATTAATCCATATGGCTACTCAAGTCTCTATGTCTGTTGGGTTTCCAGTGGCATTAAATGGCAGTTTGTGATGGGGACACCAGAGGGCACCGTTACGACACTTGAAGGGGCAGGGACTGGGGCAGTTTTGAGGGAAGGTGAAAAAAATCTCGTTTGGGAGATTGTTGTACTTTCATAATTGGAATAAATGTTTGGAATGCCAACCCTATGTGATATGGCTGCCCACCGCCAAGTCTGCACTTCTCCTGAGCTCTTCTGCCTCCTCTTCCTGCCTCTGACATGGACTGGAGCTTGGGAACTTGATATGTGTACCAGAGATCCGCTGGCCACCGTTTCATTCATGCTGCCCACTGTCTCCTTGCAATACGATCTGGTCTGCAGCAGGTGGTATAAGATGGAGAAGGACGCACAGAGAGAACCTTCTGAAATGAACACGACCTGCCGGGATGCACAGCATAGCAGAGCCTGTGGATGGGTGTCTGAGCAATGTTCTCACCCACACATGCGTTTATGAGAACATCCCTCGGAGGGGGCTGGCCAGGGAACACAGTCCTGCACCCATGAGGAACTTGGAAAGGGGGCTGTAAGGGGTTAATAAGTATAATTGCAAAGATTGTCCGAAGGCTGATGGAAAACAGAGACTGAATGAGATTGAGAACAGATGCGAGGCTTGATTTAAATTACATTTTATTGGATGCTGCAGCCTTAAGAGACGTGACTGCTTTACAGTTTGTTTCCACACTGTGGGCAGCTGCTGTCTGTTCTGTGTCCACAGTAGGATCCTGCCCAAAAAAGAACGGCCTCCCTACCTCGTTGTGTTTGAGGCTTGGCGCCTTCCTCTGACTGTGGGGCTTGAGTCAGGACCACGGCTTGACTCGCAGTGGGGCTGCCATGTATCCTCCATGGCTCTGAGCCAGGATCACGTTTGCAGACTTGAAGGGGCCAAATTTCTTCCCCCTCTACCTCTTTCCTCTCCCCTTCCCTTGGTATTTGGAAATGGGTTTTTCCATGCACTGGTTTGTTAGTCTCTTTCCCTTCAGCTCTCCCCCCACTGTCAATTTCTAGGTCATTGCTGCTCTTAAGACTTCAGCAATTGAAACAGGGTTGGTTCTGTCAATGATGCGTGAAGCCGACTTCGAGTCCCTGCTTGGCTTCCGCTGCCCTTGTGGGAGCAGAAGCTGATGTGTGTTTGTCAGTGAAGTCTTAAGTGCAGTACAGACAGCCGGTGAGCCGACAGAAAGAGGAAGACCCTTGCTGGTTTTTCTCACCGAAGCTGAGAGCTACAGGGAGATGGTGGCAGATGTGGGATGGGATGGACTCATGGTTACTGGTTTTTGCCAGGATCATAGGCTACCTCTCCAGATGTGGCAAACATGATGACCTACATTCTTCCTCTTGAAGGTGGTGGGGTGTGCGTTTATATTCTGGTTTATTTATATTCTTCAAAGAAGCAGATTAAGCTTCCATACGGCGTTGGTGGGTATTGCCATGGAAAGAACAGAGACAGTAAAATTGGTGTGAGTTTCAACCCCGAAGCTGCCACTGACATTTCTGGCTCGGTGAAGACTTGCCTGTGGCTAGATAACTGGCAAGAGTGTGTGGGGTCCAAGCTACCGAGAGATCAAAAATGTTGGCAGAGTTCTGTTCTCCCACTCCCCACCCCACCGTTTGCTCCCTGCCTTTATTCAATGCCCTTCGAAGATACACCAAGGAGAACTGGGAAGTGGGAATAAGATAGGACTTGGGGGTTTAAGAAACTATAGAAAGGCCAGGCACAGTGGCGCGTGCCTTTAATTGTAGCCTCCGGAGCGAGGCTGAGACTAGGAATTGCTTGAGTCCAGAGGTTCGGGGCAACATAACAAGACCTAGTCCCCAAAAAATAGCTGGGCATGGTGGCCCTCGCCTGTAATCCCAGCTACCTGGGAATCTGAGGCTGGGGATTGCTTGAGTCCGTGGTACCCCGGGCAACATGAACCTGCGGTTTTCTGGGCAAAATAGTGAGATCTAGTCTCAAAAAAACTATGGAGAGGTGTTTCTTGACTCCTGAAGCCAAACAAGAGCACCAAAGGTGAGATTTTATTTGTATCCCTTCCCCCCCACCCAGCACTTAGCCAGTGCGCTTTCTGGGAGTGATTCAATAAACAATTGTTGAATGAACAGAAAAGTGAACGAGATGCTGCCCTTCCTGCCAAGCACTAGACTGCTCTAATCCGAGGCAAGCCCGCCCGCCTGTGCTTCACACTAGGTGGAGCAGGCCCGTCAGGAAGGTGCCCGGGTATATCTTGGCACAGTTGTGGAGCGTTCACTGGCTTCACCTCTGCCACTCCAATCACTGGCTCTGATGTACTCTGCCTGAGGCAACTTCCATCGTGCTTCCAGGAAGCTGGGGCTCTGGTGAAAACCCTGCCCCCTGACTGGGAAAAGGGATGCCTGGCTACATTTTCCCTCTAGCCCTGGAGAGACAGGAGCTGTACTTGCAGTTGGCAAGGGATTAGGGAAGAACCCACCTTTGATGTCCTACTTCAACTTCTGGGGGAAGTTGTGATCTCAGGTTCCTCCTGAAAAGATGAGGTGCCCGCTAAGACAGTCTCTTTGAAGCTACAGCGGCTGGTTTCCCTCCTTTCCGAAGGGAGAGAAGGCTTGCCCTCTGGCTTCCCCTTGATTGTCAACCCCAGCCCCAAGGCACTGGCAGTAGAAGCTAATTGGGTGCAAGGGGCCTGGGTAAAGGCTGTCTGAAGACTGGCGAAAGGAGGGCCAGCTCCTTTTCTAAAAAGCTCTAATTGAGTTCTGAATCAGCCTCGCTCCCTTTGATCCCTCCTCTGTTTCCCACACTGCCTGAAAGAGCTGGATCAGCACTTTATAACAAGGGTGCGCCTGCTCCCCACACCCGCCCCCCTCTCCTGACGCTCTCTGCTGCCGCCATCCACTGCTTGTCTCCTTCAGTTAAGATAATGAAGATGCTGAGAGATAAAATGTGTATTTAATAAGGGTGGGGGTAGGGAGGCGGGAAAGGGCAGCCAGGGCCTTCCCTACTTTGGGGCCTAGCCAAGACTCGAGCTGAAAGCAAAGCTAGAGTAAAACTTGGCCCCAGGGTGTGGGGGTTTCTGGGCCTCCATCCAGCTGACTTCACTGCCTGCTGTTTGCCCTAAATTCCCCCACCTCCACCCTCTCACCCCCACACTCCTTTCTTTCCTCTCTCCTTGCTCCCAATGGGAGAAGGGAGTCTTGCAAGCTTCAACTTTATTTTCAGCTGGTATCTTGTTCTTTGGTGTGGTGCCCCCCTAGCCCTAGGTCGGGCTAGGGCAGCCCCCTCTAGCCTAGCCCTGTAGAAGCTGTGGGTTCACAGTGGGGGGTGAAAGGAGCTGGAGTTAATGAAGACCAGCTGCTAGTCTGGGTTCTGCCTACGGCTAGCTGGAGGCCAGCCTTCACAGTGGTTAGAGGTACCGGGGTGCGTGACCTCCGTCCCCGGGCACAAGGATATCCTGTGGCAGCTGAGGCTTGTGCTTCTCTCTGAGCTTGGTTTTATCCTCACTTTGTGAGAGAGTAGTCTGTTTCTCTCTTCTACTCCTCCTCTCCCCAAATAACACTCAGCCCTTATGAGCTTTATAACTGTAGTGGTGGCCCAGCTGAGATCTGAGGATCTCCAAGCTCTTTTGTAAACACTCATTAACTGCCTGGGAAGAACCAAGATCCCTGTTTAACAGCTGGGAGAGAACTGAGGCACTTTAGGGTGAAAGGCTTGACCTGAGCTCACCCCATGGACTCCACCCCGGGGCCCTCCATCCTGGCTGTCTAGTTCCTTTTCCTGGTTCTTCCTGCAGGACCGAGAGAGAAGGAGGTGGAGGCAGTCCTGCTGCCTGGCCCTGACTTGCCTGGCCCTTCACCCCATGACACTTTCCCTGCTCCAGGCACTGCTGGAGATGATGTGCAACTCCTTACAAAATGTCCTCGGTCCAGCCCTCTGTAGACCTCATCCACCTCACACTGTCCACTAGAACTGGGTTCTCCCTTTTGAGCTACCTAGAAGGTTGATGATCCCAAACCGGGTCTGAACCTTGAAACTGATGTAGTTGTGTTGAGACCCTCTATTCTCCCTCTCCCTCCCCATCTTCTAAATGGTGCCAGAAAGCCTGCAAGGTGGCTCGTGACTTTAAGCTTCAGCCTATGAAGCCGCTGGGGCTAGGGATTGTGGTTTGAGTCCCACTTGGGGCAACACAGCGAGACCTGGTCCCAAAAAATAGCTGGGTGCTATGGTGGACACCTGTAATTCCAGCTACCTGGGTAGCTGAGGCTGGGGATTGCTTGAGTCTGTGGTAACCACGGACAACGAGAGCCCTCAGTTTCCTGGGCAAAAATAGTGAGACCTAGTCTCAAAAAAAAAAAAAAAAAAATGGTGCCAGAAAGATCCTTTCCTAACTTAATTCAATCTGGTAAAGTTTCAGGATCCTAAGGGCTGGGTTACCCCTATTTTCTGCAGCCTGGTCTTCCAATGGCCACTGCCATTCCTACTTAGAAGTGTAACCTGAGGTCCACCTGCTCACATGCACAGCCGGCAGTCACAGCAGTTTCCAACTACTATCCATCTCCTGCCCTTTCTACATCTGGAAATCCGGATTCCCACCCACCCTGGCGTTCAAGAGTATTGGGAAGGAAAGCAGCCAGCGAGCTCCAGTCTAGAATGAATGTCCCCATGCCAACATCCTCCGCAGCTAAGCCCAGCAGGAGTGGTAAAGAAAGCGCTGATAACCCCATCTTCAATACCATAACCCTAGTCCATCTGCTGGGCAGGAAGAAGAACTATCTGTCTCTTCCTGTCCCATATTATCCTCGTCTCAGCTAAAGTCACCCATGTGCTTTGCATCTGAGACCAGCGACTGTTCTTGTCCCCGGCCGTGACTCAGAATCCCATCGCTTTCCCAGTGAGTTCCTCCTCCTCCTCCAGTCTCAGCTCTGCACCCGCTGACCCAGTCAGGCTGGTGGAAGAGGGCGGGGAGCGCCTACTGTCTGGAGAGTGGGCTTTAGGACCCAACGGGAACCCGTGCTCTTGCAGCAGCCTAACCCAGAAGCTGGGGGGAATCCTGAATCGAGCTGAGAGGGCTTCCCCAGTTCTCCTGGGAACCCCATCGCCCCCCTGCCAGCCTGTGCCTGAGCAGGTAGGACCACGCACACCCCTTCCTAATTTCCCTTCCGCCACCTCCCGCCTGGCCTTTCCGCTTCTGATCTGGCCATTTCCCTCTCGCCAGTTCAGGCTTTCCCCATCCCTCCTCCCCCACTGCTCGGTAGTCCTGGGAGGTGGGAGCCTGAGAACCTTGGGGTGTCTGAAAGCTTGGTGCCCTTGCACCCTCCAGCGCCCTTCCCGCACTTCCCGGAGGCAGTCCCTGTTCCCTAGGTAAGAATGAAAGTGGGGGGAAGATCTGCCCAGGCCCCACGCCCTTGCACCCTCCTTTGCAGTGTTGCCTAATACCCCTTCCCCCACCTCACCTCGACAGGAGAATTGGCAGAGCCCGGGTAATAGAGAGCAGAGGCAGCCTGGGAGGGACCTGAGCCTCCCTGGGGGATTTCTCTCTTACCTTCTACCTGCCTCTGGGCCCAAAGAGCTCAGGATTTTTCACCCTCCCCCACCCCCACTCACCTTGTAGGGGGACTAATGCCTGGTTCCAGGCTCAGCTCTCACTTGGTGGTCACAGGCTTGACTGGAGGGGCAGTGAGGTTGTGAGTGGTTTCTGGTGACCCTTTCCTCTAGGGAAAGTTCAGCTTAGGGCCCTCATCCCTACCACCAGCACCTATTGCAAGGAGCTCCTCTCTCTCTCTCTCTCTCTCTCTCTCTCTCTCTCTCTCTCTCTCTCTCTCTCTCTCTC
>PVHY01013464.1:0-41272 GCA_004024945.1 Uropsilus gracilis | reverse complement strand
AAAAAAAAAAAAAAAAAAAAAAAAAAAAAAAAAAAAAAAAAAAAAAAAAAAAAAAAAAAAGAAACAAACAAAAATAAATGAAAGAAAAAATAAACAGCTGGGACTACAGTAACCTAGTAAGCTTCTGTACTTCTCTGTACAGCAAAAGACACAATAATCAAAATTAGATTCCCAGCTGAATGGAAGAAAATATTTGCTTATATGACAGATAAGGATTGATATAAAAGATTTACAAGCAACCAAATCAAAAAATGAGAAGAACTAAAATGATATTTCTCCACAGAATGAATACAAATGGCCAACAGGCATATAAAAAAATGTTCAACTTAACTTAAGTATCAGGGAAATGGAGATAGAAACCACAATGACATACCACCTCACTCCAGTGAGGTTCACCTACATTAAAACAACAACAAAACAAACCTGGAAACAACAAATCTACAGAGGATGTGGAGATAAAGGAACCCTTTTACATTGCTGCTGGTTAAGTCACTATAGGATCTAGTGATTGCATTCCTATGAATCTACCCAAAGGACAGAAAAACACTAATTTAAAATGAATCCTGCACTCCTATGTTTATAAATGTCTCCAAATAGATGAATAAATAATAAATTTGTGGTCTATTTACAAAACAGTATATTATTCAGTGACAAAAGGACAAAGAACAAAGTCATGCCATTTGCAGGAACATGGTTAGAGCTGGAAGGGATTATGCTACCTGAAATTAGAAGGAAAAAGATAAATACCATTATCTTCTCACTTAAATGTGGATTATAGAACTGAAGCACATAGTCAAGGGGGGGTGTGGCAGAACAGTGATATACTCAAGGGAAATTGGTGACTAGTCATGGGTGGTGACCGTCCCACTTCTAGGTGTGAAAACTATGGGAATGTTACATTTCTTAACAATCTAAGAAAAAATATGTATAAATTATTATTTAAAAAATTTCCAGAATTAAGATAAATTAACTAAGGCATATACTTTAATTGGTGAGGGGGGGGTGTAGTGAGAAACTGTAACCATGGCACTATAGCATATTGTAAATTTATATTCAATTACTTTAATTGTATTGATGGTGAATTATATCGACCATCTTTTAAAGATTCAAATACTCAATGATTTTAGTACATACTAGAGAGGGAAATTTTCTAACTGATTCACCACTCACCCAACAATGAACACGTCTCTTTTCATAACATACTCAGATGATGCTTAATTTCAAAGTCATTGATGTGGAAGGTCATCACCATGTGGGTTCAGCACTAGGAATAAATATCTCCATAATTATAACAACTGCCCACTTCACCATATTTGTTGTCATTGGTCAATCAGTTCATTTTCCTGATATTGAAAATCTCACAGATCCACTGTATTTTGGGTTTTGGGTCTGTAGACTATACCACACATATAAGATACATTATGGATTAATTTTTCTACATAACCTTTCCCATATTACCCCAGTTGTTCATGTGTTGGTACCAGATGTAACAGCACCTTCCAGTATGAATGATAGTTTATTGTGTTGAAAGAAAAATTTTATCACTATGCCTTAACTGGTTCATCAATAATACAGGGCATAGGAAAAGAGCCACAGGTAATAAAACTTAAGCAATTCAGGCAGGGCCAAATATCTCCATGGAGGGGTAAGGGATAATCATACCCAGGTATGATTATCACAAAAAATATGCTTTTGAAATAATTGAAGTAACACAAGTTTACAATGTGCTATAGGTTCCAAGATTAGTCTCTCACCACATCCCCCACCAAATACCACCAAACAATTGGCCCCATCTATGGATTCCCTCCTCCATTTCTCTCCTTGTAACCACCATTGTGTTGTCAGAGACTTAAGTGTGCTTTTGTTTATATTCCACAAATCAGTAAAATCATACAATATTATCTGTTTCTTATGACTTACTTAACTTCATGTAATCCCCTCAAGGTCTATCAATATTGTCACAAATGGCAAGATTTCTCTTTTTGTGGTTGAATATTCTATTATGCATACATAACCAATCTTCCTTATCCATTCCTCCAATGTAAGTGCTTCAGATGTTACCATATATTGGCTACTGTTGAATACTTCTGCAAGGAATATAAGATTGCATACATCTTTCTGAGTTAGTGCTTTCACATTTTTTTTGTGGTGTATACCCAGAAGTGAGATTATTGGATCATACATATAAATCTTGTGCAGAATCTTTGTACTGTCTTCCATAATGGTTATCCCAATTTGACTTTCACCAACAATAGAAGAGGTTTCCTTTTCCTCAATATCTCTACTAACATTTACTATTTCTTGACTATTTGACAATAGAAATTCTAAATATTATGGATTGAAATCTCAATGCAGTTTTGATTTGCATTTCCCCAACAATAATCAATGCAGAGAATATATTCATGTATCTGCTGGTCAGCTTTATTTCAGATGATATTTTAGATGATATATGCCTATTTAGATCCTAGAAGCTATATGGTCTTAGCCATAATATTCTTAGTATATACAAGTTGCATTCCTTTTTTTAATTTTCATATTTATGTAATGTTCTTTTCATCTTTGTGTTTTGGATACCTCACCCTCTACAAGTGGTATTACCATAGTACAGTCACCATCAATTTAGTTCATTGTGTGCATGAAGTTCATTGTGTGACCTCCCCAGCTTGCTTTCAAAAATCACCCTCCTTTCCTCACCTCTGGGTTCCTCTGTTCTTTAATCAAGTTTCCAGGGTTAGTTTCCAATTTTGGTTTTATCTGTTCCTTTGATTAATTTCTCTATATTTCACTTTTAAGTGATACCATCTGGCATTTGACTTTCTACTTCTGACATATTTCACTTATAATAATCCCCTCCAACTCCATTGATGTTACCATAAGTGGTTTGTGTTTATCATTTTTGATCTCAGTCATATTCTGTTTTTGCATAAATATGAAATCTTGATCACTCATCAGTTCTTGAACATTTAGGTTAGTTCCCTATTTTGACTCTTGTAAATACTTCATTTATTGACATGGGGTCAAAATTTCCCTTCAAATTAGTGTATTTGATTTCTTTGGGTAGATACCTTGTAGAAGATCTCTGGTTTGTACAGAAGATTCATTTTTAATCTTTAAAGAAACATCCATAGTGTTTTTCCATAAGGGTTGAACTAGTCTACATTTCCACCAACACTCTAAGAGGGTACTCTTACTCCACAACCTTGCCAGCACTTGTTTATGCTCCTTTTGACATGGGTCATTTTCAAAAGAGTGAGATATTATCTTATTGTTTTTCACTGGCATTTCCTTAATGATAAAGCTATTAAACTTTTCTTCAAGTGCAATATGACCATTTCTTTGTCTTCCTTAGAGAAGTATCTATTTGGCTTTCTGCCTATTTTGATTGGGTTATTTTTTCTGTTATTTGAGTTGTATGGGTTTTTGATAGACTTTGACATGAGCCAACTGCCAGATATACAATCTTTTCTCTCATTCAGTAAGGAATCTTTTCACATAAGTTATGGTTTCTTTCACTCTGCAGAAACTTTTGAGTTAGAAGTAGTCCTAATTGTTTATATTCCCTTTTACTTTCATTGTTATTGGGGAAATATTGCAAAAACATCACTGAAACATGTCATGAAAGATTTTGTCTATGATCCATTCCATGTATTTTAGTATTTAGCATTTCACATCCAAAGCATTTGAGATGATTTTTGTGCATAGTATGAGGTAGCACTGTAGTTTCATTCATTTGCATGTGACTACCCAATTTTCCAAATATCAATTATTGAAGATAATCAATATATTCAATATCAAAAATAACTGGTACCCAGTAGATACTTTTAGCTATCATTGCCAAAGATAAACTATCCAATAATAAGTGATTTATTTGGGGAATCTCACTTCTGTTCCATTTGTTTGTGTCTGTTTTTATTTCAGTATCATACTATTAATTATCATAGCTTTATAATATAGTTTAAGTCTCAAAGTTTTCTCTTTTTTTTCAGGACTACTTTGGTTATTTAAAGACTTTTGTGATTCCATATGAATTTTAGTTGTTCCTTTTCTTTGAAAAATGACATGGAGATTTTTGGGGGATTCCATTGAATCTGTATATTCTTTTGGGTATTCTTCTAATCCATGAGCAGGGAATATATATTCATTTCTTTAGTTATTCCTCTGTTTCTTTTGCAATATCTTCTAAGTTTCTTTGCATGACCCTTCATCACCATTCTTAGGATTATAACTGTATATAACATATTTTATTATTGTAAATAGGATTCTCTCTTAATTTCCTTCTCTTCTAGTTCATTGTTTACATATAAGAAGTCAGTCATTATTTGTGTTTATAACTTGGCACATAGCTGAATTAAATTTTATTTTACTCACTTTTGAAGTGATCTTGCCATGGACATTTTGTGGTTTGTGGACATTTTGTGAGAGTTTTGACTATACTTTCAATTCCCTTACTTGTGACTGTTTTTTCAGGTTTTCTATTTCTTCCCTTGTATCTAAAGTGGTATGTCATTCTAAGATTGTCCATCTCTTCTAGATTTAACTTACTGGCATATTTATATTTCATATTACTTGATATTATTTTGTGAACTTCCGCAGTGTCTGTTGAAATGTTTGTCATTCATTTTTACATAAATGTATTTATCTTTGTAATTGCTGTGAATTACTGGACATTATTTTATTTCTCCAAGAGAAGTCCCATTAGTTCTCCCACCAACATAAATATCTTGAGTCAACTTTACCATCCACTGGGCTCTTCATTCCACTGTTTGACCTCTCTTCTTCCCCCTATTCTCCTGTATGCATCAAATTTGTGGTCAATTTGCAAGTTTTTTACTTTTTCCCAAGTCTTTGCTCTGTTTCATGTATTTCACACATAAGTGAAACCAACTAATATATTTCATTACCCTTCTGAATTATTTTGCTCTATATAATCCCTTCCAATTCCATTCATATTATAGGAAATTAAGAGTTTATCTTAATGGAGTAGATGCTATTGTATATATGTAACACATCTTATTGATGTATATATGTAACACATCTTGTTGATCTATTATCTGTTTTGGGATACTCAGGTTGTTTCCATACCATGGCTATTGAAAATTATGTGACAATAAAATAGGAATGATTTTGTATTCTTTGGGTAGATTCTTAAGAGTGTGATAACTGGATCATATGGTAGATAATTTTAGTGCTTTTTTTATTTAAGGAAACTCCGCACAACTTTTTAGTTGTGTGGAAATAGTGAATTAACCAGTTTTTGTTCCCACTAAAAGCATAAGAGGTTTCCTTTTTCATCACATATTTGCCAACTATTGTTGCTTCTAGTTGTTTCCTAAAATAGGAACTATTTTGACAAATGAGAGGTGGTGTCTCATTGTGACTTGGATATGAATCGACCTGTTAATAAGTGATCTAGAACATTTTTTCAAATGATTTTTGGTCACATGCATTTCTTCTTTTGATAGGTCTTTTTAGCTCTTCTGCCCATATGAATTAGGTTGTTTGCTTTGTTTTTGTTGAATTATGTAAGCTATTTGTATATGTTTTATAGAACCCCTAATGAGATGTATGATTTGTAAATATTTTCTCCTTATTAACAGGATGTGTTTTCATCTTCATTGTTGTCTCATACTTTAAAGAAGTTTTTAGTTTGATGTAGTCCCAGTCTTTGATCTACCCTGTTTTTCTAGCTTCTAGATATAAGCCCTCATAGATATTTCTGAGGTTTATGTCAAGATTGTTTTGCCTATGCTTTCTTTTTTTAACTTACATTTCTTCATTCATATAATTTATATATATATATATATACATATAATTCATATCTTTGCATTCCCCAGGATTCACCCACCACCTCACCTCCCAGAATCCTCTTCCTGAGCCCCCCAGACCCAGTTGTATGCTTCAGTTTTGTGGTTGGCTTGTTTTGATTTTTCCTCCTGGCCTATATTTGTTTGTTTTTCCTATTACTTATATATTAGTGAAACCATTTGGTTTCTTTCTTTTACTTTCTGACTTGTTATTGCTAATATGATTTCTTCTAGGTATATCCATGCTACAATAAAATCATCAAATTTGTCATTTTTAATTGATGAGTTTTATTCCAAAGAGTATAAATACCACATCTTTTTCATCCATTCACCTGTCTTGAGACATTTGGGTTTTATCCATGTCCTTGCAATCATATATATATATATATATATATTGCTGCAATAAACATTCAAGTACAGGTGCCCCTTTTTATAAGTATTGAGGTCTTCTTGGGATAGATTCCCAGAAGAGCAATTGCTGGGTCAATTTTCATTACTTTGAGGGTCCTCCACACTGCTTTTCACATTGGCTGGACCAGTTTATGTTATCACCAGTAGTGTAAGAGTGTTCCTTTCTATCCACAACCACACCAGCACTTGTTGCCTGGTTTTTGGATGTGGGCCATTCTTACTGGTGTAAGGTGATATCTCATTGTGGCTTTTATTTTCATTTCCTTCATTTTTAGTGAAGTTGAGCAGTTTTTCCTGTGCCTGATGGCCATTTGTATTTCTTCTTTGGAGAAGTGACTTTTTAGTTCTTCTCCCCATTTTTTGAGAGGGTTACTTGATTTCTTTTTGCTAAGTTACATGAGTTCTTTGTGGATTGATGTTACTAAACCCTTATCACTTATGTGGAGGGCAAATATTTTCTCCTATTCAGATGGGTTTCTTTTTTGTTTTGTCTATTATCTCTTTTGCTGTACAGAAGCTCTTTAGATTGATGTAGTCCCAGCTGTTTATGTTTTCCTTCATTTTTTTGCCCTCTGTAGATGTGTCCAGAAATGGATTTCTGAAGTGTAATTCATGGAGGGTTTTGCCCAAGTTTTCCACACAACTTATGAAAAAACAAAGCAAAAAAAAAAAACAGTTTAAAAATGAGAAGAACTAAAAAGACACAGGAATGGTTCAAAATTTGGAAACCAATTAACACAATCCACCACATCAACAAGGAAAAAACAAAAATCATATGATCATATCAATAGATGCAGAGAAAGGATTTGCTAAAGACCAACACCATTCATGATAAAAGCTCTTGAAAAATTGTGAAAAGGAACATACCTCAACATAATAAAATCCATATATGACAAATCTACAGCAAACATCATCCTTAATGGGAAAAACTAAAACCATTTCATCTAAGATTTGGAACCAGGTAAATGATGCCTACTCGCTTAACTACTTTTTAACTTTGTAATGGAAGTTCTAGCTAGGAAAACAAGGCAAAAAAAGACATAAAAGGGATACAAATAGGAAAATAATTGAAGCTATCATTATAAGCAGCTGATATTACGCTCTATGTAGAGAACCCAAGGAATCTACAGAAAAACTGCTTGAAACAATAAGCCAGTTCAGTAAGGTAGCCAGCTACAAAATCAACACACGGAAGTCAGTAGCTTTCCTGTATGCAAAAAATGTCAAGAAGAAGAAGAAATTTTAAAAAAGCATTCCATTTACCATCTCACCAAAAAATTAGATACCTAGGAATAAAGCTAACAAAACACGTGAAAGAACTATATAAAGAAAACTTTAAAATACTGCTAAAGGAGATAGAAGAAGACATCAGGAAATGGAAAGACATTCTCTGCTCATGGATTACCTATGCTCTCTTCTACATATTTTATGGTCTCTGCTCTTCTATAGAACATTTTTTCAGTTGATTTTTGTGTATGATGTGGGATCATAGTCTGGTTTCTTTCTTTTACATGTGGCAGTCCAGTTTTCACCATAATGGATTTTTAACTTTTTCAAATATTTTCTGGGCATCTATTGATATACTCATTTTTTGTTTTTACTGTTGTTACATTTTTTGTTTTTGCTGATGTGAATTACATTAATTTATTTTCAGATGCTGAATCATCTTTGTATCCTTGGAATATAACCAGCTTTCATATGATGCATTATACTTTAATACATGCTAAAATTCACTGATGTTTGCTAAGATTCCATTGAGGATTTCAGCATCACTTTTGATAGGAGTTTGATCTGTAATTTGCCTTTTTTGGGTTGTTTTTGCTTGGTTTTTGTATTAGGATGATGTTGGCTTTTTATAACATATTTGATAGTTTTCCTTCTCAGTTTTTTGAAAAAGCATTAGTAGAATAAGCATTATTTTATCTCTGAATTTTGAATTGATAAAGTTTGCCTGTGAAATCACCTGGTTCTGAATTTTGTCTTTAGAAAGGGTTTTGATAACTGCTTCAGTTTTATTGCTTGTAATTGTTTTGTTCATAGTTTCCATTTTGTCTATAATCAATCCTGGAAGACTGTATAATTATAATAATATGCCCATCTCATCTGGATTACTGAAATTGTTTGTATAAAAACACTCATAGTTATATATAACTTTTGCATTTCTGCTATGTCTGCTCTAATTTTTCATCTCTCATTTATGGTATTTTAAAGCTTTTTTCTCTTTTTCTTTGTCAGCCTAGATAGAGGTTGTCTATGTTATTTGCTTTTTCAAAGAACCAGGTTATAGTTTCAATGATTTTTTTAACTATCTTTTACATTTCCATTTGTTTCTGATTTATTTTTTAATGTTTATTTCTTCTGCTTGTCTTCAGGTACTGTTTTTTCCTAGTTTTTGAGATGGAAAATAAGGTTACTTCTTGAGTCTTTCTTGTTTCTTGAAGTGGAAAATTGTTGCTATATACTTTCCTCTTAATACCACCTTTTCTATGTTACATATGTTCTGGTAGGTTATATTCTCACTATCATTTCTCTCAGTATCTTTATTTTTTCATTGATTTATTGACATAGAACTCTTTCAGTGGCCCATTATTCTCTCCTCATGTATTGGGGAGTGTCCTTGCATTATTTTCTTAATTGATTTCTAGTTTGATATCTTTATTGTCTGAGAAGACAGATTGTAATCTTCATGTACTGTTTGACATTTTTTTCTTGTGACTTAGTATATGGTCAATCCTGGAGAATGGTTTGTGTTCCTTTGAGAAATTTGCATATTTGGGGTTTTTTGGAGGAGTGCAATTTCCTGTAGTCATGTATTGGGTCCATGTGCTTTAGATCTTTGTTTAGGGCTACTGGGCTCTTTTTTCTGTTTTGTTAAACTCTCCATTCATCAATGTGGTATTCAATTTTCCTACCACATATGCATTCCTCAATGTTTACTCTTCAGAGATGATAGAAACTTTTTAATATATTCAATATAGTCTGGTCAGTATATATTAAAAATTATTGTATTCTTGTGTATTGTGCCCCTGATCATTACATAATTTCATTGTCTGCCACTGTTAACCTTTTCCAGCTTGAAATCTAAATCGATTTTATCTAAGTATGGCTAGCCTTGCCTTTTTTTCACTTCATTTACGTGTAGGATCATTTTTCAACCATTTTTTTTCAATCTGTGTTGATATTAAAACTTATGTGTTTCCTGAGGCAAGGTTGGTTAGCTCAGTTGGTTAGAGTGTGGTGCTAATAAAACTTATGTGTGTTTCCTGGAGGCAGCAGAGGTTTGGGTTCGGTTTTCTAATCCAACATGGTACTTTCTGTCTTTTAATTTGTGATTTTATTATATTAACAGGGTGACTGTTGATTTATGGATCTGTGTTATTGCCATTTGTTCATAATTTTATGGTTCTATTCATTCTTTGTTCAATTCTTAATTTCTATGCCTCTGTTGGTTTAGATTTTAAGGCTTACTGTAATATTTATTGGAGTAGTGTTTTAGTAGTAGCAAATTTCCAAAGATCAGCATGCTAAAGTTCAATATAGGGTCAAAGTAAGAGATTATAAAACAATTCTATAATGAATAGGCATCAAAGGAAGGCAGGGAAAGCTATATTTATCGATATTTATGCCAGACAAAACAGATTTCCAGTTAAAAAGTTAACAAGAAACTAGGATAGATACTACATAATGGTTGAATGAACAATATCAGGATCTCATAACAATAATCAACATATACTCACCAATGAAAAGGACACCAATAATATGTTAGGCAACTCTTTTCAGTTCAGAAAAAAAGACTGAACAATTGTGAAAATATTTGTGATAAGACACTTCAACACTCCACTCTCACCAAATGTATAAAACAGTGACTTATACATGGTATATAATTGCTTTAAACAAAAAATTAGACCACATGAATGTAACAGTATCTATAAAAACTGTACCCCAAGTAGCATATACATATGTTTCTTAAAGAAACTTATGACATTCTCCAGGATTAACTGTATATTTAGTTTCAAGTATATATCAACAAATCTTCACAAAGATTGAAATTATACCAAAGTACTTTCTTGGACCAAAAATATATCAAACTAGAAATTAACTAAAAGAAGAGGACAGAAAACGTCTAGGACATGGACTCTAAACACACTGCTGAAAGACCACTGGATAAATGAGGAAATAAAATAAAAAATCAAAAAATACCTGGAGACAAGTGAAAATGAGGACACAAATGCCAAAAAACTCACAAGAAACATCAAAAACAGCACTAAGGGAGGCCTATGGAATAATACAGGTCATGTCAAGAAACAGGAAAGAGAGCAAGCAAACAACTTTATCTCTCATTAGAAGGAACTAAAAAGGAACAAAAAACAGTAGATATAAATAATGAAAATTAGAGCAGAAATAAATAGAGACAATAAAGTTAGTTCAAAAGATTAATAGATACAAAAGCTGATAATTTGAAAACCATAGATAACATCTGAATATGTCCACTATGAAAAAAAGGAAGAAAACTCAAATAACACAACAAAAATTGCACAGCAGAAGTAGCTATAGGCACTACAGAAGTTTGGAGGATAAGATATTATGCTAAACATTTATTTGTGAACAAGTAACCTATATTGGGTCACAGTCTTAGAATCACCCAAGACTGAAAAGGGAAGAAAAAGAAAACGTGAACAAACAGATCAAAAGCAAGAATTTGAAACCATATTCAACTTATAAAAACCAGAAAGCCAGTATCAGATCACTTCTCAAGTGAGTCCCACCAAACTTTTCAAGATAAGCTCATATATACCCACTTAAAATCTTCCCAAGAATTGAGATAGGAGTCATGTGCTCAGCCACATTTTGTGAGATCAACATTACCAAAACAAAAGAAAACATACAGAAAATAAAAACTATGGATCAATTTTCTTAATGTGCCCATATAAAACTCATCAATAAAATCTTAACAAGTCAGATCCAATAATGCATTAAAAGTATTAAATATCATGTCCAAGTAAGAGTTATACAAGGTCCACAAGTATGGTATACATATGAAAATCAGTGTAATTTATCTCATCAACAAAAAGCAGGATCATAACAATGGATGCTGAAAATCACTTGATAAAATTCAGCATCCATTTCCAAAATACCTGAGAAATTGGGAATAAATGGAGCATAACTTAATATAATGAATCCATATGATTATGATACTGCTAGCTAGCATTATTCTCTTTGAAACTTGTTGAATAGACCAACCATCCTGCACTGAGGATTGCTGCAGCTGCCGGGTACATCTTGACCAGAGGACTTGAGGACTGGGCACATCTGAGTTGAGGGCACCTTGCAGTTCCTCCAGAAACAATGACCCTCACCAGGTCCCCTGAAAATACCTTGAGCACAAATAAACAAAGGAACAAAGATCACCCACAGCATAGGAGTGAGAACTTGGAAAAAGCAACACATACTATACAAAACTAGGGGAAAGAGAGGGGAAAAAACAGAGCCACCCCTACTTCATATCCTGTCTGACTTCAAAGTTTTGGTACAGTTTCAACAGCCAACTGGAAGCAACCAACGAAAAAATAAATAAATAAAATACAGCAAAACAAAAGGCTGTGCACAGATTAACAACCCCAAATTTATTACCATAGAAAAACACAGAGAAACAGAATAGCAGGTTCTTAACCTAAGAAAGACAGCACCCAAGACAGAAAAGAGCAGATTCTACAAAAGAAATCAACCAGCCCACCAACTTATCTGACTAAAAAGGAACTGGTTCCATATAAGAACAGAAGGAAAGAAGGTAGTCTTTACCACAACATTGGCATGAAGACAGAAATAACCACAACCTGGTAAATGACTCCAATCCACATGCTAATCAACACTAGTGCTATAGTTGCACAATATGTAGAGAAAGTCCAAATAAAAAGCACAGAAATGAAGAAGAATGTAAATAACTAAACAAGCCCTATGAGAAACAATACACCACCAAAGGACAATCTCCAGAAACCAACAAGGTTGATATTGAAGAAATGTCTTATATGCCAGACAAAGAATTCAGACTCAATATTATAAAAGCACTCAAAGAGATAGTGGAAAATGCAGGAAAAAAGGAAAACCACATGATAGAAGTATTTACTGAACTAAGAGAAGAAGTACAAAAATACAAAATGGCCATATATAAGAGGAGCAACAGAGAGAGCTCAAAAATACTAAGAAAAACAATGGAAGCAGATTACCTGAAACAGAAGAATGAATCAGCATACTAGAGGAAACAGAAATAGAGAGGATGAAAAAGGAAACAGAGAGAGAAAACAGAAATAAAAAGACAGAATCTTTGTTATTAGACCCATATCACTGGTCTGCAGGGCAAAATTTTCCCCCCAGTAGTTTGGGTTTCTTTTTGTTTTGTTTATTGTCTCTTTTGCTGTTAGGAAGCATTTTAGCTTGATGTAGTCCCAGCTGTTTATATTTTCCTTCATTTTTCTGTTAGCTGTAGATGTTTCCAAAAATGAATTTCTGTCATTTGCAGCGACATGGATGGAGCTAGAAGGACTCATATTAGCAGAAATAAGCCAGAAAGAAAAAGAGAATTTTGGCATGGTCTCACTTATATGAAGGAATAGAAAAAAAATGAATATGAAAATGAGAAACAACAAACAGAACCAAACCATGGACTAAAAGGAAGACAAAAATGGAGGAGGTAGAAGGCACAAAAAATTAAGACGGTTAATGAATGTTAAGGAAATGGGAAAACCTTAGGGTACACAGTGATGTAATATATGTATGCATTATATATATATATATAATAAAAAATTTTAAAGTGACAAAGGAACAGGAAGGTCACTACCTAATGGTTAAAAGGTCAATCCACCAAAAAGACATAAAAATTATCAAAGTATATTCCCCAAGTGAGGGAGCACCAAAATTCAAAAGACAATTACTTGCAGAACAGAAAACAAACATTGACAAACTACATATGTGGTAGGAGATTTTAAGACTCCATGTTCACCAATAAACAAATCAATGACACAGAAACTATACAAGGACAAAAAAAGCTTTAAAAGAAGACCTAAACCAAAAGGAACTAATAGATATCTACAGAATACTGCACCCCAAAGGAAAAAAAATAAACATTTGCTTTTTCAAATGCACATGGATCATACTCTAAAATTGACCATATATTAGACCACATCACAAAATTGAATAAATACACAAAGATTAAAATAATACAAACTTTTTTTCTCAAATCCTAAGAGCATCAAAATAGAAATCAACAATGAAAAGAAAATAAGGAGAGCAATTACTACATGGAGATTGAACAACTGGCTTTTGGAAGATCACTGCGTAAAAGAGGAAATCAAAGAAGAAATTAAAACCTACATGGAGACAAATAACAAAGATGATACAAAGTTCCAAAATGCGTGGGATGCAGCAAAAGCAGTATTAAGAGGAATGTTCATAGCAATACAGGTTCAAATAAAAAGATTGAAACAGCCCAAAGAAATACTCTAATCTCTCAACTTGAAGACCAAGAAAAAGAGCAACAAAAAATCCAAAACCCAGCAGAAGAAAAGAAATAACAAATAAAAGCAGAGATAAATGAAATAGAAACCAAAAAGACCACGGAGAAGAAAACAAGACCAAAAGCTGGTTCTTTAAAAATAAGTAAATAAAATTGATAAACCCATCACAAGGCTTACAAAGAAGAGAGAAAACTCAAATATCAGGATCATAAATCAGGGAGATATTACAACAGACACAGCAGAAATCCAAAAGATAATTAGAGACTACTACAAACATCTATATGCAAACAAATACAGCAACCTGGAAGAGATGGGCAAATTCCTACAACAATACAATCATCCAAAATTGAACAAAGAGGAACTAGAGAACTTAAACAGGTCAATCACAAGCAGTGAAATTGAGGCAGACATCAGAACTCTCCCTAAAAACAAGACCCCAGGTCCAAATGGTTTCACAAATGAATTCTACCAAATTTCAAAGAGGAACTAACACTGGTATTGTTAAAATTCTTTCAAAAAATTGAGAAAGAAGGATACCAAATACCTTCTATGAAGCAAACATTATACTAAACCCAAAACAAAATAAAGATAGTGCAAAGAGAGAAATATAGACCAATCTCCCTAATGAACACAGATGAAAAAATTCTAAACAAAATCCTGGCAAACCAATTCCAACATTGCAGATCCATCATGACAAAGTGGGATTCATCTCAGTGGCACATGGATGGTCCAACATCTGAAAAAAAATCAACATAATCCATCACATCAAAAAAGAGAAAAATAAAAACCATATGATCATATCAATAAATGTGGAAAAAGCATTCAATAAATTCCAGAATCCTTTCCTGATGAAAGCCCAGGAAAGAAATTGGTATAACAAGGAACAAACCTCAACATAATAAAGCTATATATTGCAAACCCACAACAAATATCATCCTCAACAAGGAAAAACTGAAATCATTTCAATTAAGGTCTGGAACCACGCAAGGACGCCCACTCTCTCTAATCCTTTTCAACATAGTTCTGGAAGTCTTAGCTAGGGCAACAAGACAAGAGAAAGACATAATAGGAATCCAAATAGAGAAAGTGGAAATAACATGGCAGATATGATGCTCTATGTAAAGTACCAAAAAAAATCGACAGAAGCTAATTGAAATAATAAATTAATTCTGAAAGTAGCTGAATACAAAATCAACACACAAAAATCAATAGCATTAATGTGTGCAAAGAATCAATCAGAAGAAGAAATTTTAAAAAATACTCCATAGAAAATTAAATACTTGGGAATAAACCTAACAAAAGAAGTAGACACCTAAACAAAGAAAACTATAAAACATTCTTAAAAGAAATAGAGGAAGATTCTAAAATATGGAAAGACATTCCCTATTCATGGATTGGAAGAATCAACATCATTAAAATGGCCATACTACCAAAGGCAATCTACAGATTCAATGCAATTCCAATAAGGATCACAATGACATATTTTAAAGAGGTAGAACAAAAATTACTGAACTTCATATGGAACAACTAAAGACCCTGAATAGCCAAAACCCTCTTGACAAAAAGAAGAGAGAATGGGTATTACTATTCCAGACTTCAAACTATACTACAAGGCCATAATGCTTAAAACATCATGGTAGTGGTACAAAAAAACAGACAAACAGACCAATGGATCAGAATCAGATACCCAGAAATAAAACCACACATATATGTTCAATTAATCTTTGACAAAGGTGCTAAATACATGCTCTGGAACAAGGATAGCCTCTTCATTGTATGGTGCTAGGAAAATTGGATCAAGGCATGTGAAAAAACGGACCAGAACAATACCCTCACACCTTGTATGAAAATCAAGTCAAAATGGATAAAGGACTAGGACGTGAGACCTGAAATCATAAAATGCATAGGGGAAAACCTGGGCAAAACCCTTCATGAATTTCTTTTCTTTAAAATAATTTAAAAAAATTTTGTGGGAAAACAGTTAGATAGATAGGTATACATACTATAATACCATAATTACAAAATTAATACCATGCAAAATAATATATTATTACTATTTTTTTGAGACTAGATCGATCTTGCTATTTTTGCCTGTGGAACTGCAGGCTCTCGTTGCCCAGGGTACCACAGACTCAAGCAATCCCCAGCCTCAGCTTCCCAGGTAGCTGGGATTACAGGCGCATGCCACCACACCCAGAAATTTTTTTGGAACTATGTCTCACTACGGGCCCCAGGCGGGACTCGAACTGTGATCCCTAGCCCCGACCATTTCATAGGCAGAAACTTACAGGCACGAGCCACCGTGCCTGGCAAAATAATATATTATTAACTGATATGTGATTTAAAAGTTTCAAATACCACTTGCATGGAAAATATCAGTTCCAGTATAATAATTATTATTTCTGGGAATGTGTGATGGGGAATAGGATGAAAGAGATATCCACTGAGGATGTTAACTATCTCTGTGATGGTTGTTCTTTTTTTAAATTTAGTTTACAATTTCTTTAAATTTTCATATATATATTTATATTATATTATTGCATTATTGTGTACCACAGGGCTTTCCCACTTCACTAACACCTGTTAACCATCCTGATCTTTTGTGCTCTTCACCTTCCCCACCTTCACCCCCTCCTCCTCTCTGGCTCCATTGTTCAGTCCTATTGGTTGCTTTTATTTTTTCTTATTTGTGTTTCTGTTTTTCCCTATATCCATCATATAAGTGAGATCATCCTGTATTTCTCTTTCTTTTTGACTTATTTCTGCTAATATGAATCTTTCTAGTTCCATCCATGTTGCTGTGAATGACATGTATTTGTCCTCCTTGATGGATGTGTAGTATTCCATTGTGTATATATACCACATTTTTGTAAAACCAATCATGCGTTTTGGGGCATTTGGTTTATTTCCAAATATTGGCAATTGTAAACAGAACTGCGATGAACATATGCATACAGGTGTCCTTTTGAATTAGTGTTTTCATGTCCTCTGGGTAGATTCCCAGTAGTGGGATTGCTGGGTCAAATGGTAAGTCCACTTTCAATTGTTTGAGGGTCCTCCACACAGTCTTCCATAGTGGCTGGACCAGTTTGCACTCCCACCAGTAGTGTGAGAGAGTTCTTTTTTCTCCACATCCATGCCAACATTTTTTGTTGTCTGTTTTATTTATATGGGTCATTCTTATTGGTGTAAGATGGTATCTCAGTGTGGTTTTAATTTGCATGTATGCACATGTGACTGGAGGGGAGATACGGCAGAGGGAGGAGGGATCAGTTAATGCACAAATGTGACAAATCAATAAAATGAATTTTTCAAAAAAAAAAGTCCATAAAAAATTTGCATTTCCCTGATTATTACTGATGTGGAGCATTTTTTCATATGCTTATTAGCCATTTGTATCTCCTCTTTGGTGAAGTGTCTTTTTAGTTCTCCCATTTTTAAACTGGGTTTTTTGCTTTGTTTTTGTTGAGCTGTATATTATTTTTTATGGTTATAATTTCATAATTATGCTATTGTAATACATTGTAATATGTATACCTATCTAATATGTATACCTATCATAGATTGGTTTTCTTCCCACAAAAAAAAAAAATTTAAATCATGTAAAAAAAAATCTCCTAACTAGGATATTGGAGACCATCCCCATTTTTACTTCTATAATTGTATCCAAATTTCAAGTGGTCTTAAAGTTTTAAAACTTGTAATATTCTTCATATTGATATCTTGTTGTATCCTAATTTTATTATATGTTCTAAGCCGGAAATAAATTGTATAGCTTAAAATTTTTAAAAAAATAATGTTAGCAAATTTCTGGAGACTTTGCCTGTCTAAAAGTTTCTAAATTTTCCTTCATAAATTAAGGATAATTTTGCAAGGTAGAATATTCTCGACTGGCACTTTTGTATAGAATTTTTTTTTTAACTGTGGCGCCATTCTCACCTTGCCAGATTTCTTCAGAAAAATCTGAGGTCTGCGTAATGGATTTTCCTTTGTAGGTTATCTGTTTTGTCTCTGTAGTCATTCTCATTATTTTCTCCTTATGTTGGGCTCTTTCAAGTTTTACAATAATATGTGTTGCTGTAGCTTTCCTTTCATTAATGTAGCTTGTTGTTCTTTTGGCTTTCAGTATGTCAATTTTCACATCTTTCTTCAGATTTGGGATAGTCTCCTCTATCATTGCATTAAAAAAGCCTATCAGTTCCCATGTTCTTTCATCGCTGTTTGGGATTCTGATTACTCTTATATTTCCTTTCTTTAAGAAATCTGAAAGATCTCTGAGTTTTTCTTCTGCCTTCTTACTTTATTTTCCTTTTTCTTTTCTTTTCTCATTATTTCTGTATCCTCTAGTATATTGGTTCTTTCTTCAATTTCATCTAACTGCTTCTATGTCTTTTCCCTGTATTTTTGAGCTCCTCTGTCCCTCTTATATCCTGGGTGTCTTTCAGTTTCCTTTTTAGAGATTCATGTTTGACCTTCAGTTCATCAGTTATGTTATTATTTATGTATTCTTTTTTACATTTTTCTGCTTCTCTTAGTTCATTAAATGCTTCTATCATGTGGTTTTCCTTTTTTCTGCATCTTCCATTATGTGTTTGAGTGCTTTTATCATATTGAGTCTGAATTCTTTGTCTGCTATATAGGATATTTCTTTAATGTCAACCTTGTTGGTTTGTGGAGATTTTCTTTCCTTTGGTGGTGCATTGTTTCCCAAAAGGCTTGCTGGGGTATTTGCATTTTTCTTCTTGGGTGTTGTTTTCAGGCTTGCTCTACATATTGTGCAACTATATTCTAGTTTTGATTGGCATGTTGATTGGAATCCTTTACCTGCTTTTGGTTAATTCTGTCTTAATGCCTATTTCGTGGTAGAGACTACTTTCTTTCCTTCTGTTGGCTTTTATGTGGAACCAGTTTCTTTGCAGTCAGGTAAGGTGGTGAGCTTGTGTGATTTTTTTGGTAGAAACTGCTTTTTTCTGTCTTGAGTATTCTCTCCCTAGGCTGATTGTATCTAAGAGGCTTTTCTGTTTCTCTGTGTTTTCCTGAGAGCTTTTCAGGATGGTAATACATTTGGGGTTGTTAGTCTGTGCACAGTCTTTTGTTTTGCTGTACTTTGCTTATACATTTGGCTAGTTGCTTCAGTTGGCTATTGAGATTATACCAAAACTTTGGAGTCAGACACAATGTGTCTCTATTTCCCCCCCTCTCTTTTCTAGGTTTGTTTAGTCTGTGTTGCTTTTTCCAAGTTATCATTCCTGTGCTGTGAGTGCTCTTTGTTCCTTTGTTTGTTTGCACTGGTTCCACAACACTGGTTGTCCAGGTGTTTCCAGGGGAATCTGGTGAGGGTTGGTGATTCTTGGGTTATCCCTTGATACGCTCTCACCTCAGATGCTTCCAGTCCTCAGGTCTGTCAGTCAAGACATGCCCAGTGGCTGCTGGAACACTCTATGTGCGATGCTCAGTGTTTACAGGGGGAACTGGCGAGGTGCTCTCAACTCAGATGCTCCCATTCCTCAGATCCATCAGTGAAGATGCACATAGCACCTGCCAGGACAATCTGTGTGTAATGTTCGGTGTTTCCAGGTGTAACCAGTGAGGTACTCTCACCTCAGATGCCCCCCCCTAAGTTCATCAGTCAAGTGTAATCTCCACTTTCAATGCAATCATTATCAAAATTCCTGCAGCATTATTTTACAGAAAGTTGTAAATATTCAACAATTTATATGGCATGTTTCACAAGGGCATTGTGAAAGGGATAAACAGAACTAGAGGTATCTAAAGTACTATGTTCATAGCTTATAGAACGTTACAATAACATTGGTATATATACATCAATGATATACACAAATGACAGAAAAATTGTCCAGAAAAAATTTCTTATTCTCAACAACGATAAAATTTCTATTGTTGAAATTGGATAGGAATCAAATTGGAAAATACAGGGAGAACTTTTCATTCTATTGGACTTGAATTATTTCTCATATATGATATCCAAATCAGAAGCACCAACAGAAATTAAGGTAAATTGGAGTTTTTCAAAATTAAAAATCTTTCTTCTTTTTCATTAGGAAAAAAAGAAAAGAGTATCCTTTTTCCCCAAGAATGATGTTTGCTGTAGGTTTGTCATAGATGGCTTTTATGATGAGATATGCTCCTTTTATTCTGAGTTTTTGAAGAGTTTTTACCATAAATGGGTGTTGACACTTATCAAGCATTTTTCTCTTTATCTATTGATATGATCATCTTGTTTTTGGTCTCTTCCTTGTTGATTTGATGAATTATATTAATTGATTTTCGATGTTGAAGAATCTCTGTGCCCTGAGATAAATCTCACTTGGTCATGGGGATGCTTTCCTCCATTTCCGCTAGTCTATTTTTATGACCTTTCCCTGCCTTTTTAATCTCTTTTACTGCTGTGTTTATGTCCTGGATTTTCTCACTTCTCTTTTTAAAGAATTCAATCTTGTCTTTCAGCTCTTCAAGTTTCTTAATCAAGTTTCTCTTTTTTTTTGAGATTTTTTTTCTATTTCATCTCTTAGCTTTTTAATTATTTTAGTTGAGGTGAGTTGGGATTCTTTCTCACTTTTTTGCTCTTTAGTTGTGTCGCTCATAATTATTTTTTCTTTCAGTTTTTCTATCTCTTCTTTCATCCCTTTGGTTGTTGTTAATACGGGCAGTTGGGATTCATTGTCTAACTGGACATATAATTCTTCTGTGTTCTCATTATTGGATGGTGAGGGTTGGTGAAGTATTTTTCCCAGAGGGGCTTGCTTGAACATCTGTGGGTTTTTTTCCTTCCTGTTTGTCTTTGGAATTTCTCTATGCATTGATACACTGTGGTATTTGTATTTGCTGGCATGTTCCTTGGTGTCCTTTTCTTGTATGTGTTTCTGCTTTGTTCATGTGCTGAGTTTGAATTAGTGGTTTTGATAGACTTTTTTGTTGGAAGGTGCTCTCTCTCTTGCATTCAGTGGGGCTACAGCAAACATCATCCTTAATGGGGAAAAACAAATCATTTCCATTAAGGTATGGAACTAGTCAAGGATGCTCACTCTAACCACTAATTTTCAAAATAGAACTGGAATTTAGAGGTAGGGCAAAGGCAACACAAATTCTTAAATGGAATACAAGTAGGAAAAGAAGAACTAAAATTATCATAATATGCAGATGATATGATTCTCTACATTGACAACCCAAAAATTCTGCAAAAAAAAAAAAACTGTATGACACAATAAACAAGTTCAATAAGGTAGCTGGCTACAAATCCATCACACAAAAATCAGTAGCTTTCTTATATGCAAAATAATCAGACAGAAGAAGGAGAAATTTTTAAAAATACACTTCATTCACCATTGCACCAATGAAAATAATATATCTGCAATAAACCTAACAAAAGTAGTGAAAGACCTTTGCAAAAAATTATAAAACATTCTTAAAAGAAATAGAAGAAAACTTAAATGGAAAGACACCTCTGCTCATGAATTGCAAGAATTAATATTATCAAAATGGCTATCTTGCCTAAAGCAATCTACAGATTAAACATTATCTTAATAAAAAGTCCAATGACATTTTTCAAAGGGATAGAGCAAAAATTAGTAAAATTTATATGGAATAAAAAAGACAGAATTTTTTTTCTGACTGAGAAAAGAGAAAATGGAGGTATTTCACTCCCAAACTTCAAAGTATATTAAAAAGCCATAATATTTAAAACAGCACTGTACTGGAATAAAAACAGACACAAAAAACAATGGAACAGAATTGAATGGCCAGATAGAAAGCCACACATATACAGTCAATTGCTATTTGACAAAGGGGCAATAACCATTCAATGGAACACTGATAGTTGCTTCAATACATGGTGCTGGGAAAACTGGACTTGATGCAAAATAAATGAAACTAGACCACTTCCTCACACCATATATAAAAATCAACTCAAAATGCATAAATACTTGGACATAAGACCTTAATCCATAAACTACATAGAGGAAAATATGGGAAAAACTTTCCAAGACTTACACTTCAGGAATCTCTTTTAGGACATTGCCTACAGGTGTGAAAAAAATGGAAGGAAACATAAACAGCTGGGACTAAATCAAGTTAAAAAGTAAAAGAGACCATAACCAAAACAAAAAGAAAACCAGTTCAATGGGGAAAAAGCTTTGCCCTACACACTTGGCACAGGTATGATAACAAAGATCCACGAAGAGCTCACACAAATTAACAAAAAACAAGACAAGAATTCCAGTCAAAATATGGGCAGAAGATCTAAAAAGACACTTTTCAAATAGGAAATTAAAACAGCCAGCAGGCATATGAAAAAATGGTCAACATCACTTATAATCAGGGGAATGCAAATCAAAACCACAATGAGATACCCTCTTATACCAGTAAAATGGTCCATAATAAAAAACATGCAGCAAGTGTTGGCATGTATGTGGAGAGAAACGGATACTTTTATAGTGCTGGTAGGAATATAAACTGATCCAGCCACTATGGAAAACTGTGGGGGACCCTTAATGTAATGAAAATGGAACTACCATTCTATTCATTAATCCCATTTCTAGGAATTTACCTAAAGGTTACAAAAACACTAATTCAAAGGACACTGTACTTGGATGTTTATTCCAACAGTATTTACAACTGAAATACTGTCAAGATATGGAAACAACTGAAATGCCCCAAAGTATAAGAATGGATCAAAAAGCTGTGGTATATGTATACAGTGAAATATTATTCATCAATCAAAAAAGAAAAACATATATCATTCATGGCAACATGAATGGAGCTAGAAGGAATCATGGTAGCAGAAATAAGACAGAAAGAAAAAGAAATACTGAATGGTCTCCCTTATATGAGGGATATAGGAAAAACAAGCAAAAAAACAAACAGGTAAGAAAAATTTAAAACTGTCAGCAGAACTGAAATATAGAGCAAGAGGGGGAGAAAGAACTTGGGGGTGAGATAAGTACAAAAGACTAAGATGATGGAGCATGGGTGACAGGGTGGTGGGAGAACCTTGTGACTGGCATTGATTTAATTAATTAAGTAAATAAATAAATCTTTCTTTATAAAAGAGCATCAACAGAATGAAAAAGAAGCATTGCATTGGACAAATATATTTGCAAACCACACATAAGTGTTTAGTAGTCAAAAATATATAAAAAAAAAACAAAAAACCAATCTGATTATAAATAGCTAAAAAAATTGATTATGTACTAAAGAAGATATAAAAATGCACCAATGCAATATTATTCAGCAATCAAAAAGACAAACCCATGCCATTCATAGCAACATGGTTGGAACTGGAATTGATTATACTAGCTGAAAGTAGTCAGAAGGGAAAAAAATATATATCAGATGGTCTCACTTCTATGTGAACTATAGGTGAATCAAATAAAACAACAAGAAATAGTAAAGATAACAAACTGAATATAGAAATATGAAACATTCATCAAGGAGGGATAAGAAAGGGGGTGAAACAGATGAGTAAGGGATAAAATGGTTAGGCACATGATGTAATTTTTAATTTTAAAAGAAAACACTACAATTCATAATGCATATGAACTTAATAATAAAAACACAAAATCACTGAAATAAGGGCTAAGAAAACTGCAAAATCAGTTCACTATTACAGAATATTTCATTTTCTCTGTCGATAGAAAACAGAAAATCCATAAAGACACAGCTGAACTAAAAAGCACTGTCAATCAACTGGATTTAATTAAATTAATTTAATTGATGAATAGAATAATTCATCTAACTATAGCAAATACATGTTTTCAAGGTCACATGGAACATTCACTTAGATAATTTTCTGAGCCATAAAACAACAAATACATAAGAATAGCAATCTGGAGAATGACACCACCAAGATGTTTCAATAGGAAACTCCAGACACCAATGCCCAACATAGGTAAACTGTCAAACTACTGACGTGAAGAAAAACAGCTACAGGAAAGCTCAGGGGTCCATTGAAGAAATTTCAGCAATATAGGAATAAAAAACTCAAGAACAGCTGCATATGTAGGGAAGGAAAAATCGCTTTATTTTTCTTGCATCAATCCACCCCTGGCTCTTCTCAGTGCTAAGCTGGATCTCCCCAGCTACAATGATATCCTTATCCTGTAAAGGAAGAGGAGAGTAAGCAAGTAATTTTCCCAGCTTTGGAGGACACTACACAAAGGACCCAATTTAACTTCATCCCACCCACATACCAGCAAGATTGAGACATAAATACAGGCAAGGAAAAGGGAGAATAAGAGCTACCAAAGCCAGTAATGCAGTGGAAGTATACTGAACTATTCTGCAGTGGACACAAATAGCTCTTACTACTGGAGAAAACAATAACAACCAGTAAGTCACTATGGACCTCCTTGTGGATTTCAGCAGTTTTTGCCTCACAAACCTTTTTTATTGGTAGATTACAATGACCTGAGTTCCTCCTTGCTTTATCCCTATCAGAAACCAAGATCCACTCTATCATCCAAGCCTCCACAAAAGCAAGACATCAGACCAGACCCACATGACTAGTTCCACTGTTATTCACATATTTGTAGTAGTCCTTATAGCATATATTTGCACGTCTCTGGACTAGCTGCTGTATTTTTATCTCTACATACAGCAGTCAAAAAAGTGTATGCTGATACCCAGATTACCCACAAATGCTTAATGAAACAATTTGGTCCTATCTGTATGCACTACCATGCATCACTGGATGATACCTACAGCCAGTCACCACCCCTTCATCTGTGTAACTACATGGCTCCAGCAGACCCTTGTTACTAGATCCACTGCCATACAAATGTGCATAAGGAAACCTTACAGACACAGGTGTCAAGTTTATAGCCAAGGTTCCTACAAATGTCATAAGATTGAATTTGGCCCTATCCCCTATCACGGGCCTGTACCACTGGCTCACCTAAAGATAACCCCTCCAGTTTTACATTTGCACATCCCTGGGTCAACTACCTTTAACTTCTACTATTGTTCATACAATTGTGGGAGACTTTGCAGCCATGAGAGTTACAACTATAGCCAGGACCTCTGCTATTGCCAGTTTGCCTGCAGTTGGTTCCTTCCTGCTGGTCTTAACACCAAGCACTTTCTATGATTCTCTAACTATTACTTATCAACACAGAAGGACTTGAAGTTGACTTACACAGCTTAGTGTGTGTACATTAGTGGCTCCAACTGGAGCCACCAGTGCCTTCCTAGGCCCTTATCTCATGGAATAGGTGCCACTGACACTACAAAATTCTTTTTTTTTAAATCAGAGAAGGAGAAATAACTGGCCACTTTTTTTTGTGGGAAGAAAACAAGATACAGATAGGTATACATATTACAATACCATAATTACAAAATTATAAGCCATGCAAATTAATATACTATTTACTGATGTATGATTTAAAAGTCTCAAATACCACTGGGATGGCAAACGTCAAATCCAGTGTACTGATCATTATTTCTGAGATAATGGAAATAGTATGGAAATAGGATGGAAGAGATATCCACAGAGAATGTCAACTATCTCTATGATGGCTGGTTTCTTTAAAATTAAATTATTTTTAATTTGCATATATATGTGTGTTTATATTACATTATTGTGTACCCCAGAGCTCTCCCAGTTTCCTAACACCTATTAATCATCCTGCTTTCTTGTTCCCTTCTCCTCCCCCACTATAATCCCCCTCCTCCTCTCTTGCTCCATTGTTCAGTCCCATTGGTTGTTTCCAATTTTTCTTATTCATTTGCTTGTTTTTCCCTATATCCATCATATAAGTGAGACCATCCTGTATTTATCTTTTTCTTTTTGGCTTATTTCTGCTAATATGAGTCCTTCTAGTTCCATCCATGTTGCTGTGAATAACATATGTCCATCTTCCTTGGCTGATGCATAGTATTCCATCATGTACACATATCACATCTGTTTCAGCCAATCATCAGTTTTGGGGCATTTGGTTTGTTTCTAAATATTGGCAATTGTAAACAGAGCTGCAATAAACATGCACATACAGGTGTCCTTTTCAATTAGTGTTTTCATGTCCTCTGGGTACATTCCCAGTAGTGGAATTGCTGGATCAAATGGTAATTCCACTTTCAATTCACAGTCCTCCACACAGTCTTACATAGTGGCTGAACAAGTTTGCACTCCCACCAGCAGTGTAAGAGAGTTACTTTTTCTCCACATCCGCACCACACTTGCTGTTATCTGTTATATCTATATGGGCCATTCTTACTGGTGTATGTGGTATCTAAGAGTGGTTTTAATATGCATTTCCCTGATTATTAGTGATGTGGAGCATTCTTTCATATGCCAGTTAGCCATCTGTATCTCCTCTTTGGTGAAATGTCTTTTAGTTCTTTTCCCCATTTTTTGACTGGGTTTTTGCATTGTTTTTGTTGAGTTATAGGAGCGCTTTGTGGATATTTGTTATCAGACCCTTGTTACTTGTCTGGAGGGCAAAACTTTTCTTCCAGTCGGTTGGGTTTCATTTTATTTTGTTTATTGTCTCTTTTGCTGTACTGAAACTTTTTAGTTTGATGTAGTGCCAGCTGTTTATATTTTCCTTCATTGTTTTTCCAGCTATAGTTGTTTCCCAAAATGGATTTCTAAGGTGAAATTCATAAAGGGTTTTGTCAGGTTTTCCTCTATGTATTTTATGGTTGCAGGTCTCACATCCAAGTCCTCTATCCATTTTGAGTTGAACAAAATTCCTTATATTCACTGTAGACACCTATACTACTTGATAAGGACCATATAGTGGTAAATGTTGTGAGCCCAAAAAGGTATCACAATTCCACACACAAAACTGACACATATCCCCACACTTGACAGTCTGCACACTTCAATCACAGTATACCTTCATCCATTGGTGAAAGTTATTCTTTACTGATTCCATAAATTCTGGAAGAAGTGACTAATCTTTTAAATGTACAGATATCTAGGCAAGAATATAAACAATCAGGGAAAAGTTATAAATAGTAGAGGAACCACAACACTACTAACATAACATAATAAATCTCTAGTAACTGGTTCACAATTAAATGAATCTATGCAACAAAAAATTCAAAATAATTTCTCTAAAGGTGTTCAGAGCGCTACAATAGAACATAGATGAAAACTTTAAATATATCTGTAAAGCAACAAAATACAAAAATCAAAGTACAATAAATAGAAAACATCAGAGAAATGAATAGAAAATTTAGAATTGAAAAATACAGTGAATGGACAAAAGACTACAATACTGACAATAGCAGAGTGAAACAAACAAAAGAAATTCATGAATTTGAAGACAAATCATTTGAAATCATGCAGTTAAGGGGAATAACAAAAATTGATATCTAAAGACTATAAAACTTATAGAACACTAGAGAAATTATATATTTTTGCTTAGTAGAAGGAAACAGAGTAATCAATGGGCAGAAAGCTTATTTAAAGAAATAATGATAGAAAAGTTCCAAAACCTGAGAAGGGATTTGAACATCAATGCTCATGATAATAATATGTTTTAACAAAACTGTCTATACTCAAAGATAAAAATGATCTTTTAAAGAAGCAAGAGAGAAAACTAGCTCATACAAGGAAAACCCCATCAGTAGCAACAGTACAAACCAGGGCAACATGAGAAGGATCATACAATAAACTGCGGGTGGGGCATAACTTGCTAAACAATACTTATTGCAGCAAAGTTGTCTGTCTGAAATGTCCCCACATAAACATGAACCACTGGACTCAAGCCAGTTTATCCCTCATAGCCTCTGTGCCTTCAGGGATGCAGGAGAGCAATGCCCACAAGAGGCTCTTCAGAGACTCAAACAGGTAGGAGGAGCAGCCAACAGGAAGTTGTGTGTTCAACCACAACAACTAGAACACAAGCTAAAACACAAATTCATCCATGCTCCATAAGAACATCCAGTAAGTATGCCAGCCAGTAAGGTGTCATAGTGTCCTAATGCATAGAGCAAACCCAAAAACAACAGAAAGAAAAAAAGAAAGTAACATTCAAGTAAGTCCTTCTGGAAACAAACAAACAAAAGAAAGTCAATCTCTCAGCAATGACACAAAGGAATTATCTGTCTATCAGACAAAGAATTCAGAATTACAATAATGACAACACACAAAAATTTAAGAGAAAATGAAGAAAAATCTAAAAAGATAAAATGATATGGGAACTGTAATCAATGAACAGAAGAACAAGATCAAATCTTTAAAAAAGAAATTAAAGAAAACTCAGGACATTAAAAGATCAATAGAGTGGCTAAAAAATTCTGGAAAAAGTCACGAAAATATAATAGATGGAATGGAAGTATAAATTAGTATCCTCAAAGACTAATCTTCCAAAAGAACACAGATGCAGAAATCCTAAATAAAATTTAAGCAAACTAATGTAACAATACATTGAAAGAGTTATACAACATGATTAAGTGGAATTTATTCTAAGAGCATAAATATGATTCAACATATGAAAATCAAATATAGTTCATCATATCAATAAAAAGCCAAACAGATACCATATGATTATATCAATGATGCAAAGAAGGCATTTGATAAATTCCAATATGCATATATGATGATGATCCTCAAAAATTTTCAGGTAACAGTGACATATCTTAACAGAATAAAAGTCATATATGACAAATCTCTAGCAAATATCACACTTACTGCTGAAAAATTGAAGACCTCATTAGAATTGGGAACAAGACAAGGATATCCCCTCTTAACACTGCTCTTCAATATAGTACTGAAAGTTGTATCTAGGGTCATTAGACAAGAAAAATACATAAAAGGATTTCAAATAGGGAACAAAAAGTGAAAATATCATTAAATATAGGTGATATGATACTTTATATAAAGAATACCAAAAAAATTCCACAGAAAAACTAATTAAAGCAATAAACCAACTCAGGAGCAGTCTAGAAAATAAATACACAAAGTGGGGAGCAAGGGCGGCGATGACCCTGAGTGAGCCCCTCATGCCTGGAGAGCCTAGGAGGGGAGCCCAGGTGGGGTTTTAGCCTTATGCACCAGTGGATGGTTGCACAGGTCAGCCACATGCAGCCCAGATTGGCTGAGGTCTTTTCCCCCAGTGCCTAGCCCAACGGGAGCTGAGGATGTATGCCTGGACATCTGGGCCCCAACTCCACACAGGGAGGTAGCACCATGTAGGGGGGAGGGAATGCCCCTTCCACTTCACTCTCACCCTATCACTCCAGCTAATCTTTAGGAGGAGAAACATACATGATACAAACCCCATCAAAGAACTGGTGAGGAGAATGGGTCTTGGCCATTCAGGCTAGGTGAGGACTGAGATTTTTGGGCCCCAGGAAAGTCAACTTGTAGGCCACCATCTAGCACCCCAAAACCCAGCATGGCTCAGACTGAGTTGTGCACAGACTGAATTTTACTGGCCCAGGGAAATCCAACTTGGTGAAGACAAGACCCCTTCCCAGTACTTGTGTGTGTGGGGGGGGCTCAGGTGAGGCTTCCAGCCAGCACCAAGAGTCTAATCACAGTTGTCAATGTAACACTCCTGGGAGATAGGGTGGGGCTGCAATTTGCAACATGGAGACCACCAGCTCACACCCCAAAGCCCAAAAGTGCCAGTCACACACAGATACTCATTACCCAAGAGCATCAAGATACCCCAGTCAAAAAGGGTTATATGACAAGCTTAGACACTTGGAGGCACTAAAAAATATTTAAGGTCCATCAAACTGAAAGAGGAGAAACAACAAAAAAGAAGACAGACAATACTATAGAAACCACATCTAGTCACACATCCACTCTCTGAAAAGGAACTTGTCCCCCACAATAGCCAACTGAAACAAGATATAATCACCACAGCAGCAAAAGCACAAAGGTAGAGTTAACCACAACCAGATGGGCTTCAACATGCCTAATCCTAGAGCGGTAGTCACTGAATACATACAGCAAATCCAAAAGGAAAACACAGGAAGGAGAAAGAATACAAATACTCAAGCAAGCCCAAAGAAAAATAACTCACCACCAAAGGATAATCTGCAGAAACCAAAATGGATGAAATGGAAGAACTGCTTCAATATGTCAGACAAAAAATTCAGAATCAACATAATAAAAACACTCAAAGAGACCAAGGAAGAGGGGAGGGGAAGGGAAAGTAAGAGGATAGATCCTTTCAATGAAATAAAAGACGCAGAAAAATATAAAAAAGAATGCAGCAAAACGAGCAGCATCATTGATGTACAGAAAAATGAAATTGAATCCCTAATTAAGAAGCTGCAGGAGATGCAGTGCATCAGAGTAGCAATAGAAGAGCTCAAAATGCATGGAAGAGCCAGGAAAGCAGATTAGAAGAAACAGAAAAAAGAAACAGCACAATAGAGGATAGAGAAGTAGAGAGGATGAAGAAAGAGAAAGAAGAGAAAAACAAACTAAGAAAACAGAAGAAAAATCAGAGATCTGTCAGATACACTAAAGAAAACAAATATAAGACCAATTGGAAGACCAGAAAGTGAAGAGAAATACATAAGCTCTGAAGGCTCTTCAGTGAAATAATGGAGGAAAAATTCTCAAACCTGAAGAAAGAAATGAAAATAGACATACAGGAAGCAAAAAGGACACCAAACTACTTTAATGAAAGAAGAAACACAGTAAGACACACCATAGAAAGCTTTCAAAAGCCAAACATAATGAAAAGTTATGAGAATAACAAGAGAGAGAAAACAGATAACCTACATAGGAAAACCAATCACTGACCTCAGATTTCTCAGAAGAGACACTTCAAGCAAGGAGAGAATGGAGCCACATCTTCAAAACATTCCAAGAAAAAAGGTGCCAACCAAGAATACTCTACCCAGCAAAACTGTCCTACCTTTACAGAGGAAAAATTAGAAACTCTCCAGAAATTTGCTACCACCAAACCCCTTCTCAAAGAACTCCTGCAAGGCCTTTGCCGCCATCCCTGGGAGCCAAACCCACAGCCAGGTTCCTAAGGGAACCCATCCAATGCTCCCCCCACCCAGGTTAGTTGCCGGAAGTCACTGGCTCTGGATCCAGGCCTCTGGGAGGGACCCAACCACATGCTGCCTTTGCCGCCATTCCTGGGAATCAACACCCGCAGCCAGGTTCCTAAGGGAACCCACCCGACTCTTCACCCAGGTGAGCTGCCGGAAGTCACAAATTAATAAACTAAACTATAAATCTACATTCAACCTGGAAAACATTCCCATCAGCATTGCCGACCAACACAAGATCCATGGTTTGTCAATATGTAGAACAGGTTAGAAAGCAAAACACAGTAAGGAGAAAAACTTTAGACATGCAATCAAACCCTACAGGAAATAAATCATCACCAACAAAGAAAAGACAATCTCCAGAAAACACCAAGGAAAACACTGAATAAATGATGTGTATCTCAGAAAAAGATTCCAGCATCAACATGTTAAATGCAATCCAACAATTAAAAGAAGATTTAGAAATAAAAGGAAAACAGTATGATAGAAGCATTTAATGCACTACGGGAAGAAGTAGAAATATATAAAAGAAAGCATCAATATGTATAACCTAATCAATGAACTGAAGAATGATAATGAATCCCTAAAATTTAAAATGAAAGAGATTCAAGATTTAAGGCTTACAATAGATGAGCTCAAAAATGCACAGAAAAGTCATGGCAGCAGATTAGATGAAATAGAGGAACGAATCAGCACACTTGAGGATACAGAAATAGAGAGGACAAAGAAAGAAAAAGAGAGAAACAAAGCAGGAGGACTGAAGACAAGCTCAAAGATATGTCAGATTCCTTACAGAAAAGAAACATAAGAGTAATAGGAATCCCAGAAGGAGAGGAGAGAGTCATGGGAACTGAAAGGCTATTCAACATAATAATAGAGGAGAACTTCCAAAATCTGAAGAAATGAAAATAGACATACAGGAAGCCAAAAGGACACCAAACTACTTTAATGCAAGAAAAGCCACAGTGAGACACATCATTGTAAAACTTCCAAGAACCCAAGATAATGAAAAAATAATGAGAATGGCTAGAGAAAATAAAGAGACAACTTACAAAGAAAAATCCATTAGACTCTACTAAGATATTTCTGAAGAAACACTCCAGGCAAGGAGAGAATGGAGTCACATCTACAAAAAACTCCAAGAAAAAATGTGCTAGCCAAGAATACACAACCCTGCAAAGCTAAAATTTTTATCTATGAAGAAAAAAATAGAATCTTCTCCAACAAGCAAAGTCTCCAGAAATTTGCTACCACTAAACCTCAACTCCAAAAAATTATGCAGGAGGCCTCAAGATCAAATCCATAAGAAAAAATACAAAAAACAAAAACACAAAATAATCTCCCAAATGACCACCAGGAAATCATTAGAATCGCAAACATCAGTAATCACCCTAAATGTCAATGGTCTAAACAGAGCAATCAAAAGATGAAGAGTTGCAGACTGAATCAGAAAACAGAACCCAACATTCAGCTGCCTCCAAGAAACACTTCTGATCTCTAAGGATAAGTACAGACTGAAGGTGCAGGGCTGGAAAACTACACTACAAGCAAACGGTCCCCACAAGAAAGCAGGAGTTCCCGTTCTTGTATCAGACAGAGCAGACTTCAAATTAACAAAAGTGACAAAAGATAAAGATGGCCACTACCTAATGGTTAAAGGGTCAATCCACCAAAAAGAGATAACAATAATCAACATATACGCACCTAATGAGGGAGCACCAAAATTCATAAAACAACTACTAGTAGAATTAAAATCAAATATTGGTGAGAATAAAAATGTGGTAGGAGATTTTAGCATGCCACTCTCAACAAAAGACAGATCAACAAAAGAGCAACTACACAAAGAAACAAAAGCTTAAAGGAAGAGCTAGACCAAATGGACTTAATAGATTTATACAGGACACTACATCCCCAAGGAAAACAATACACTTTTTATTCAAATGCACATGGTTCATTCTCTAAAATTGGTCATATACTAGGCCACAAGACAAACCTGAACAAGTACACAAAGATTAAAATAATACCAACCATTTTCTCCAATCATAAAGGCTTCAAATTAGAAATCAACAATGAAAAGAAAATAAGGAGAGTAAAGACTACATGGAGACAGAACAACAGGCTTCTGGAAGATCACTGGGTAAAAGATGAGATCAAAGAAGAAATTAAAACCTACAGGGAGGCTAACGACAATGATGACACAAAGTTCCAAAATGTGTGGGACACAGCAAAAGCAGTATTATGAGGAAAGTTCATAGCAATACAGGACAAAATAAAAAGAATTGTAACAGCCCAAAGAAATAATCTAATTTCCCAACTTGAGAACCAAGAAAAGGAGCAACAAAAAAATCCAAAACCCAGCAGAAGACAAAAAATAACAAAAATAAAAGCAAAGATTAATGAAACAGAAACCAAGAAGACCATCGAGAAGATAAACAAAACCAAAAGCAGGTTCTTTGAGAAAATAAATGAAATTGACAACCCCTGGGAAGGCTTACAAAGAAGAGAGAAAACTCAAATAAACAGGATCAAAAATGAAAAGGAAGATATTACAATAGACCCAGCAGAAATCCAAAAGATAATTAGAGACTACTATGAACATTTATACGCAAAGAAATACAACAACTTGGAAGAGATGGAGAAATTCCTACAACAATACAGTCATCCAAAATTGAACAAAGAAGAAATAGAAAACTTAAACAGGTCGATCACAAGCAGTGAAATTGAGACAGTCATCAGAACTCTCCCTAAAAACAAGAGCCCAGGTCCAGATGGTTTTACAAATGAATTCTACAAAACATTCAAAGAGTAACTACACTGGTACTATCAAAACTCTTTCATAAAATTGAAAAACAAGGAAAGCTACCAAATATCTTCTATTAAGCAAACATTACACTAATTCCAAAACCAAATAAAGATAGTGCAAAGAAAGAGAACAATAGACCAATCTCCCTAATGAACACAGATGCAAAAATTCTAAACAAAATCCTGGCAAACTTTGCATCTGGCAAACCGAATCCAACATTGCATAAAAAGGATCATCCATCATGACCAGGTGGAATTCATCCCAGCGGCACAGGGTTGGTTCAATATCTGATAATCAGTCAACATAATCTACCACATCAACAAAGAGATAAACAAAAGCCATATGATCATATCAATAGATGTGGAAAAAGCATTCGATAAATTTCAGCATCCTTTCATGATGAAAGTCCTGGAAAAAAAACTGGTTTAAAAGGAACATATCTCATCATAATAAAATCTATATATGACAGACCCACAGCAAATATCATCCTCAATGGGGAGAAACTGAAACCATTCCAGTTATGGTCTGGAACCAGGCAAAGTATGTCCACGCTCTCCACTCCTTTTCAACATACTTCTGGAAGTCCTAGCTTGGGCAATAAGGCAAGAGAAGGACATAAAAGGAATCTGAATAGGGAAAGAAGAAATAAAATTATCTTTATATGCGGATGATATAATAATCTATGTAGAGAACCCAGAAAAATCGACAGAAAAGCTGATTGAAATAATAAACCCACTCGGTAAGCTAGCTGGATACAAAATCAACACTCAAAAACCAACAGCATTCATATATGCAAAAGTATCAATCAAAAGAAGAAGATATTAAAAAACACCCCATTTACCATTGCACAAAAGAAAATGAAATACGTGGGAATTAACCTAACAAAAGATGTAAAAGACCTATATGAAGAAAAACTATAAAACATTCTTAAAAGAAATAGAAGATGATGTAAAACAGCTGGGACTATATCAAACTAAAAAGTTTCTGTTCAGCAAAAGAGACAGTAAACAAAACAACCAGAAACCTAACTGACTGGGAGAAAATTTTTGCCCTGCAGACAAGTGACAAGGGTCTGACAAAAAGAGATCCACAAAGAGCTCCTACAGCTCAACAAAAGCAAAGCAAAAAACCTACTCAAAAAATGGGGAGAACTAAAAAGGCACTTCACCAAAGAGGAGATACAAATGGCTAATGGGCATATGAAAAAATGCTCCACATCACTAATAATTAGGGAAATGCAAATTAAAACCACACTGAGATACCATCTTACACCAGTAAGTATGACCCATATAAATAAAACGAACAACAACAAATGGCACAGATGTGGAGAAAAAGTAACTCTCTTACACTGCTGGTGGGAGTACAAACTGGTCCAGCCACTATGGAAGACTGTGTGGAGGACTCTCAAACAATTGAAAGTGGACTTACCATTTGACCCAGCAGTCCCATTACTAGGAGTCTACCCAGAGGCCATGAAAATATTAATTCAAAAGGACACCTGTACACGCATGTTCATTGCAGCTCTGTTTACAATGGCCAAGATTTGGAAACAAACCAAATGCCCCCAAACAGATGATTGGCTAAAAAAAATGTGGTACATATACATGATGGAATACTATGCATCCATCAAGGGGGACAAACACATGTCATTCGCAGCAACCTGGATTGGACTAGAAAGACTCATATTAGCAGAAATAAGTCAAAAAGAAAAAGACAAGTACAGGATGGTCTCACTTATATGATGGATATAGGGAAAAACAAACAAACAAATAAGAAAGAATGAAAACAACCAATGGGACTGAACCATGGAGCCAGAGAGGAGGAGGGGGAAGAAGGTGGGGGAGGTGAAGAGCATAAAAGATCAGGATGGTTAACAAATGTTAGTGAAGTGGGAAAGCCCCTGTGTACACAATAATGGACTAATGTAATATAAATATAAATAAATATAATATACAGAGATATGCAAATTCTAAAAAAATTAAATTTAATTTAAAAAAAGAAAAAAAGGACAGGTTTATTAGGGAATGGAGAAAGAAAAAGAGTGCCATCTGCATAGTGCCATGCAGGCAGGAGAGCTGCTTCTCCCCAGCATAGAAATTGTACTGATTCCTCTTTTTTCTCTTAATTTATTTATTTTTTTATACTTGTGTTTCACATCTTTGTATTTCCTTGGGACCACACACCACCTTCGTTCCCTCCCTTACCACTCCCTTCCATCTCCACCCCTCCTAAACCCCACATACTCATCCCTTTTATGGAAATTTCATGTACATGTCTATGGCCAAAATTGTCAACCAGAATAAACTTTAAAATAATAATAAAAAACTAATTAACTAAAAAAAATACTTCACTTTTTAAAGAAGAATAAAAAGAATGAATAATAAAAGCAAAAGAAAGAACAAACACAAAACCCCAAATGACCACCAGGAAAACATTGTTAGATCCTCAAACATCAATAATTACTCTAAATGACAATGGGCTAAATTCATCAATCAAAAGACACAGTTACAGACTGGATTAATAGACAGAACCCAACATTCTGCTGCCTCCAAGTAACACATTTGATCCCAAAAGACAAGCATAGATTGAAGGTAAAAGGATGGAAAACAATTCTACAAGCAAATGCCCCCCCCCAAAAAAGGCAGGGGTAGACATTCTTAAAACAGACAAAGCAAATTTCAAAATTAAAAATTTAACAAAGGATAAAGAAGGTCATTACCTAATGTTTCAAGGGTCAACCAAACAAAAAGACATAACAATTATCAACATATACTCACCAAATGAGGGTGTACCAAGATTCATAAGACTGCTACTAAGAGAATTGAAACAAATATAGATGAAAACACATATGTAGTAGGAGACTTCAACACGCCACTCTCAACAAAAGACAGATCAAACAAACAAAAGCTACACAAGGACACAAAAGCCTTAAAAGAAGATCTAGACTAATTGGACCTAATAGACATCTATAGGATGCTACACCCACAAGGAAAAGAATACACCTTCTCAAATACACATGGATCATTCTATAAAATTGACCACATACTAGGCCACAAGCAAACTTGAATAAATACACAAGATTCAAATATAACAACTTTTTTTTTTCAGACCATAAGGGTACCAAACTAGAAATCAACAATGAAAAGAAAGAAGAACATCCAACACTTGGAGACTGAACAACATGCTACTAATGGAAGAATGGGTAACTGAAGAAATTAAAGAGGAAATTAAACTTACTTCAAAACAAATTACAAAGAAGACACAACATTCCAAAATGTCTGGGATGCAGGAAAAGCATATCTAAGAGGAAGATTCATAGCAATATGTGCCCATATCAAAAACCAAGAAACAAAAAAACAACCTAATCTACCAACTCAAAAAATCAGAAAAAGAGCAACAAAAACCCCAAACCTAGCAGAAGACAAGAAATAACAAAAATAAAAGAAGAAATAAACTAGAAGCCGAAAAGACTATGCAGAAGATCAAGAAAACCAAAAGCTGGTTCTTTGAAAAAATAAATAAAATTAATAAGCCTCTTGCAAAGCTCACAAAGGAAAGAAGAGAGAAAATACAAGTAAACAGTATCACAAATCAAAGAGGAAAAATTACAACAGACACAAAAGAAATCCAAAGGATAATAAGAGATTACTATGAACAACTGTATGGAAATAAATAAACAACCTGGATGAGATGGATATATTCTTAGAAAGATACAATTCCCCAAAATTAAAAAAGGAAGATAGAACTTAAATAAAGCAATCACAAGCAATGAAATTGAAGCAGTCATCAAAACTCTACCTAAAAACAAGAGCCCAGGACCTGATGGCTTTACAAATGAATTCTACCAGACATTCAAAGATGAAATAATGCCTGTGCTACTAAAACTTTTCCCAAAAAGTGAGAATGAAGGAAAACTGTGAAACACATTCTATGAAGCACACACCACACTCATACCAAAACCAAATAAGGATAGCTCCAAAAAAGAAAACTATAGACCAATTTCTTTAATGAACACGGATGCAAAAAATTTAAACAAAATCCTGGCAAGCTGAATCAAATGATGCATAAAAAGCATTATTCACCATGACCAAGTGGGATTTATTCCAGGGGCAGAAGGGTGTTTCAGTATCCGGAAATCAATTAACTAAAACACCACATCAACAATGAGAAAAACAAAAACTACATGACAATATCAATAGATGCAGAGAAAGCATTCAACAAAGTCCAGCATCCATTCATGATAAAGGCCCTTGAAAAATTAGGGATTAAAAGAATTTACTTCAAATAATAAAAGCCATCTCTGACAAATCTATGGCAAACATCATCCTAAATGGGAAAAAAAAAAACTAGAATCATTCCAGTTAGATCTGGAACCAGGCAAGGATATCCACCCTCCCCACCTCTCTTTAACATTGTACTGTAAGTTCTAGCCAGGGTAATAAGGCAAGAGAAAGATATAAAATGGATACAAATAGCTAAATAGGAAATGAAACTATCATTATATGCTGATGACATGATTCTCTATATAGATAATCCCAAAAAAATCCACAAAGAGATTGTTTGAAATAATAAACCAGTTCAGTAAGATAGCTGGATACAAAGTCAACACACATGAGTCGGTAGCTTTCCTATATGCAAAAAGTCAAATAGAAGAAGAAATCAGAAAAACCATCCATTTACCATTGCACCAAAAAAATTAATAAATACCTGGGAATAAACCTAACAAAAAACGTGAAAGAACTATACTAAGAAAATTTTAGAATGCTGCTAAAAGAGAAGAAAAGGATAGTATCTTCAATAAATGGTGCTGCAAAAACTGGACTGCTACATGCAAAAGAATGAATCTAGACTACTCCCTCATACCATATATTAAAACTAATCAAAATGGATAAAAAAAATTTGTATGTATCACCTGAAAACCTAGGGAAAATGCTCTAAAATGTATACTGGAGAAACATCTTTCAGGATACATCCATACAAGCAAAGAAAAGTGCAAAACATAAGACCTGGGGACTATATCATACTAAAAGTCTTCTGTACAGCAAAAGAGACATTAAGCAAAATAAAAAAATACCCAAATGAATGGGAAAAAATTTGTACTCCATTCAACCGGTAGAATTTGATTTAAAATATTCAAAAGAACCCACAAAACTCAATAAAAACAAAGCAAAAGGCCCAGTCAAAAAATGGACAGAAGAGCTTAAAAGACACTTTTCCAGAGAGGAAATATAGAAGGCCAGCAGGCTAACATCACTTATAATAAGGGAAATGCAAATCAAAACAACAATGAGATATCAACTTACACCAATAAGAAAAAAAAATGGGCAACATCAAGCGCTGGTGTAGATGTGTAGAAAAAGGAAGAGTTTTTCACTGCTAATGGGATTGCAAATAGACCCAGCCACTAAGGAAAGCTCTGTGGAGGACCCTCAAGCTACTGAAAACAAAGCTAACATTTAATCCAACAGTTCCATTTCCGGGAATTGACACAAAGGACACAAAACACTAATTGAAAAATACATACTCTTATGTTTACTGCAGCACTGTTTATATTAGCCAGGATAATGAAACAACTGCCCCAACTGCTCCAAAACAGATGAATGGGTGGGAAAAAATCCTGGTATGTTTACACAATAGAATATTATTCAGCAATCAAAATGACAAACTTATGCCATTTGCAGCAACATGGGTGGAGTTAGATGGAATTATGTTAGCAGAAATAAGCCAGAATGAAAAAGTGAAATGTCAGTTCATCTCAACTATAATGGGATAAAATAAGGAAATGAAACAAATGAACAAAGGGACAATAAAAAGTCAAAACTAGCAAACTGGCAGTAGAACTAAAGCATAAGGCAAAGGAGTGAGTGGGAGGATAAAATTTGGGGAGGGATGAGCACAAGAGATTATGGTGATTGCTCAGGTATGACATGGTGGTTAGAAAAACTTGGGGTATACAACAATGTGTATGTATATAATTATATATGTGTGTGCAATCAATTAAAATAATAATAAAATACTGCAATAATTAAAGTCTGGAAAATGAATAGAACCTGCATAGTTAAAAATCTAAGATACCAGATTATAAGTGACATAGTAATTAAAAAAAGAATATGTTAACCACTAAACAAATCTAGAATTAAGGTTAAAAGAAGAAACTAAGAAACTGACAGATTCACATCTAGAAAATGGAGAGACATAATGAAAAAAGAAACAAAAATATTCAACAATCAAAATCAAAAAATGAAAATTACTGACAATAAACAGTATATGTCAATAAACACCCTAAATGTGAATGAACTGAGTTCACCAATTAAAAATCATGTAATGTCAAAATATATTAAAAAGATTGTCATTTATAATTTTTGTACAAAATACATTTAAAACTGAAACAAAAAGAGAAACTAAAAGTTGGGGGCACAATTTAATAAACTTAAAAAAGTCAACAATAAAGAACAAACTTCTTTTCTCATATCCGATGAACTAGACTTCCTGCCAAAATAGGTAATCATAGACAAAAGAAATGGATAATATATAATGATCAAGGAAAACTTAATAAAAAAACATATAACTTCGTATTATACACCTAACTCAAGGGTAGCTCATTATATGAAGCAAGAATTAACAGACTTAAAATATATCACACTAGAAAATAATATTGTATTTTTTGTACCTCAACATATCACTCACATGAGGGCTAGATCTTCCAGACAGAAATTTAAAGAAATAAAAGACTTAAATAAAGTTTTGGTCAAGACAGATTTAATATACAGGGGATTCCATCAAAAAAAATAAATTAATGTATCTTCTTCTCAAGTACATATTACAACAATATATGTAGGACATGACATATTTCAGAAAATAAAAATTATATCAACTATCTTCTCAGATCACAATCATAAAAAGTTAAAAGTTAACCATATAAAGAATCATGAAATAAACCAAAAAAGTTGAGACTAAATGAAAGGTGAATCAATGAATGAATCAGAGAAGCCAACAGTGTCTTGAAACCAATATAACTGGAAAAAATAATCTATAGATTTACTTCTTAAAACTCCCAATGGCCCATATAAGGAAAAAACAATGAGAATGGCTAGAGAAAATAAACAGATAACCTACAAAGGAAAATCCATTTGACTGACCTCAAATTTTTGTGAAGAGACACTCCAGGCAAAGAGAAAATGGAGTCACATCTACAAAAAACTCCAAGAAGAAAGTAACAGCCAATAATACTCTACCCTGCAAAGCTATCCTTCCCCAATGAAGGAAAAATTAGAACCTTCTCTGACAAGAAAAGTCTCCAGAAATTTGCTACCATTAAAACCTCAACTTCAAAAAATTATGCAGGAGGCCTCAAGATCAAAACAATAAGAACATGACCAAGTGGGATTCACCCCAGGGGCACAAGGATGGTTCAACATCTGAAAATCAATCAACATAATCCATCACATCAACAAAGAGAAGAACAAAAATCATATGATCATATCAATAGATGTGGAAAATGCACTTGATAAAGTTCAGCATCCTTTCACGATGAAAGCCCTGGAAAAAATTGGTATAAAAGGAACAAAACTCAACATAAAAAAAAGCTATATAAAACACACCCACAGCAAATATCACCCTCCATGGGGAAAAACTGAAACAATTTCAATTAAGGTCTGGAACTAGGCAAGGATGCCCACTCTCTCCACTCCTTTTCAACATATTTATTTATTTATTTATTTATTTATTTATTTATTTATTTATTTATTTATTTATTT
>PVHY01013463.1:0-41283 GCA_004024945.1 Uropsilus gracilis | reverse complement strand
CCAGTCTCACCCTGACTAGTCTGTCAGAAGGCGTCGAGGCCCTTCAGATTAGAGCAGTCACTGCGCAACACCAATGTCCCAGCCAGGAAGCAGGGAATACGGGTTGTCATAGGTACGGTGGGCCCTAGAGACAAGAGGCCTCAGGCCCTACGGAGGCCCCTTCGGGTTATGTCCGAACCCCGCTGAATTAGAGCATGAAACCAGAGATCTGTTGCATGCTGAAATGAAAGGGGACATGTCAAAACAGCCCAATAGTGGAAAGTAGTTGTAAACATATTCATCTCATCAAACTTCTATTTGGGTTGATGGGTGTGGCAGACGAAATCAGGGATGTTAAGTCATTTTCTGGTCTAAAACCTAAAATAACCCCCTGTCCCTTTGAGCCTCAGCTGCGCAGTCACAAAGAGGAAGATAAGAATTCAGGGTGGTGTGCGCGCCTGTAATCCCAGCTACTTGGGAGGCTGAGGCTAGGAATCACTTGAGTCCACTCATGGGTTGTAGACCACCTTGGGCAACATAGTGAGAAGGAAGGAAGGAAGGAAGGAAGGAAGGAAGGAAGGAAGGAAGGAAGGAAGGAAGGAAGGAAGGAAGGAAGAGAGGGAGGGAGGGAGGGATTCAAATCCCATTTAAACTGCAAGCCTCTGGTCACATAGGGGACAAAGGGAACTGATGGGGGAGTCTGGGGTGGAAGGTGGAAGGTGGAAGGGTAGAGGAAGTCAGTGTAGCAGATAGTCAGAAGTCTGGACACCAAGTCCTGGCTCTGTCTTTGATGGCCCCTAGTTTCAGTTTTCTCACCTGTAAAATGGGGATAATACAGATCTCACATAACTGCTGTGAAGAAGAAACTAAGTAATGAATGTGAAAATGCTTTGTCATTATCCACCATGGTCTGTGCCAAACTAAAAGGGGACCGTGGCAAGGAGGGCAAAGGTCCAGCTTGGACCCCAGCCCAGGGGTAAGTCAGAGCAACCCCATGACAGCTTGATGCCCCCATACTGGGCTCAGCTGACTCTGTCTCACCCTCTGCCAGATCCAAGGGGAAGTAAGAGTCCATTGCAGCAGGCAGGCCACAGCCCCTGTTTGCTTTGGCCACGTTGCGATGACCCTGCTGGGTTTGCCAACAGGATTTTGCTGTTTGTTCTCTTGCCTGGCATGACAGTGGAGGCATCTGGCATTCTGTTCCCAATTAGCATGCCTATCATGCCATGGCAAGAGGGATCTGTCTCAGGCGACCATTCCGACTTCCTGCTGCTTCCACGCCTTTCTCAGATGGATGGGGTCCCTTCCTACTACCACTGCCAAGAGGGCCCAGCTTGGGAAAGCAGAGCGGTGGAGGGACACTACAGTTTGTTCCTTTATAATGACCACCCAAGAATAGGTACTCAAGGGCAGAGAAGAATCAGGAAATAAGTCACAAAAAGAAGTCTCATGGCAAGTGCAAGGAGCTGGGTACCAATCCTAAATCTTTAAAGGACTTATTTTCCCTCCTCATGTTTTCTGGAGACAGTAATTTTTGGGGGAATAAAGGAGAATTGGGGTTCTGGCTAAAGGCTACCCAACCAGAGTTCATGGCAGTCACATGACTGGCAAGTGCCTGAGAGAAAAACATATGCTCAGAACCATTCCCTCCCACCCCAAGGCAGATCCTGGGCCCTCCCCTAACCTCCTAGCACACAGTGTACACTCAGGCACAGGAGGTACCCCCCACATGAGATGCTGCCCGCTCTCTTTCCTCCACTGCCAGCTAATAACTTAGAGTCATGACTGGAGAATGCAAAATAATTGAAAGCAATGCTTAGTAAATTGCACTTCCAAGATCTTCATTGCCTTCCTAACAATTTGCAAAACTCATTTTATTGCCTTTTTAGATTTCTCAAGTTGAAATACCACTGTGTGTGGTAATTACGCTAAGTGACATGCCAGCTGTAAAGACAAGGGTTGTGAATGATTACATTTAGCTCATGTAATCAACCAGTATGAGTGGGGGATGCCTGGAACAGCTGCCAATCTGTCTGACAACACTCCTTGCCAGGGTGGGAGAAACACTGGCATCTGAAGTTGCCCTTCAAAGGCCAATTTGAGGTAGGGTAGGGGCCTGTGCATCAGTACAGGGGCTGAGGCAAGGCCTCCTGACAGGGCTGTGCATCAGAACTCACTGCATGTTTCTCAATATAGGTCAGCCCCTGTCCCCTTGATTAATTTGGCCTCATGGATTGAGGGGGTGTAGAGTAATGAGTTTTTCAGGGTACTTGCCCTTCGCCCAGTAGCCTCTATGACCAGCACGTGGTGTTGTGCCCTCCCCATGATTGTGTACACCTGGCCCAGTGGGTGTGCACATGTGTAAGTGGGCTTACCCGGGCCTGGGAGGCAGAGATAAACGTTTCACCCTGGGAAAAGAGCAGGATGAGAATGCAAAAAGGAATACCAGAGAGGGTCTGGAGAAGGAGCACGAAGATTCCTGGGGAATTGGAGGGCTCACCTACTTCCCAACTCCCCTCCCTCTGCTGCCTAGCCTGCCTGCATGCCAAACAATTGGCCCAGTCTTCCTGCCTGTTGTGCCCGGTTCCCTGAGAGCCTTAAAGCCTGTAAAATACACCAGAGGCTTAGGCATTCTTTTTTTTTTTTTTTTTTTTTTTTGAGACTAGTTCTCACTATTTTTTTGCCTGTGGAACCACAGGCTCGCCTTGCCCAGGGTACCACAGACTCAAGCAATCCCCAGCCTCAGCTTCCAGCTTCCCAGGTAGCTGGGATTACAGGCACGCACCACCATGCCCAGCTATTTTTTTGGGACTAGGTCTCGTTACGTGCCCGCGGTGGGACTTGAACTGCCATTCCTGGCCCCGGCCGTGGCTTCCTAGGCTGCTACCTACAGGTATGTGCCACCATGCCCGGCCCTTTTTTTTTTTTGAAAGTAGGTCTCAATATGTTGCCCAGGGTTGTCCCAATCCCATGGACTCAAGCAATCCCCAGCATCAGCCTCCCAGGTAGCTGGGATTACAGGCGCTCTGCCAACCCACCCGGCTGCTTTTTTCAAGAACCAGGTCTCACTATGTTGCCTATGCTAATCTTAAACCCACAAACTCAAGCAATCCCTGTTCTCTTGCCTCCCAGTGCTTGGATTACAGGCACTCGCCACCACGCCCGGTTTAGGCATTTTTCTTTAACTGCTAGAACCAATAAAGAACTTACCCAGTCTGGGATGCCTGCACTACAGCTGGTGAAGGTGGCAGGGAGGTCTGAGGTGATGATTATGCTTTTAGTAGTCTGCCCTGTGAGAACCAAATCCTTTTCTGCTATCCAGGTGAGCCCTCATGTTTAGACCAAAAAGAGAAACAAAACAGAGACTCTAGGGTCAGATTCGATTGAGGATGAAGACATGGTGTGCTTGTGTGCACTTCTGGCAGGATACAAATTGCTTGGGTTAGATTTCTCCCTTTATAATCTTAGGTGAGGGAGGAGGGAGGGGGTGGTATCCCAAAAAACACTTAAGCCGGGCATGGTAGCTCGTAAGCTTCAGCCTATGAAGCAGCTGGGGTCAGGGATCACAGTTCGAGTCCCACTCGGGGCAACACAGCAAGACCTAGTTCCAAAAATATAGCTGGGTGTGGTGGCACGCACATGTAATCCCAGCTACCAGGAAAGCTGAGGCTGGGGATTGCTTGAGTCTGTGGTACCCCAGGTAATGTGAGCCTGTGGTTCTACAGGCAAAAATAGTGAGATTTAGTCTCAAAAAAAAAAAAAAAAGGCTCCCAGGTACCTCAATTTAACAAGTCCTTTAAAATTCACAAAAGGATGTTTTTTCCCTAAAACTCAACTGTTGCCAGATTTTAACCCTGGGCTCAGTGACTTACTCACTGTATAGGTGGGCCCAGGGAAAGCTGAGGGGACCATAGCAATTTGAGTAGGAAACTGGAGGCATCTGCCAAGGCTCCTCCCAGGGATTACGACAAGCTCTGAGATCATGGCAGACCTCATCATGAGTGGGGGCCTGAGCAAGCCACTACTGTTCCTAGATCTTGACTGTCATCTGCAGATTGGGGATAAAGTGATACCGTCTGCCTGGCCAGCCTCGAGGCTAGAACCTGAGGGTTACATGAGATGTATGAGAGAGAGCTGGTACAAAGATTTGATGTGTCATTATTACATTTGTCAAGCAGACCCCTGAACTGTCATTGGGACTTCTACTCTGCTCTTTCTTTTTTTATTTTTTCTTTTCTTTTTTGAGACTAGGTCTTGCTATTTTGCCTGGTGAACCACAGGATCACCTTGACAGGGGTACCACAGACTCAAGCAATCCCCAGCCTCCGCTTGCCAGGTAGCTACGATTACAGGTATGGTGGTGCACGCCTGTAATCCTAGCTACCTGGGAAGCTGAGGCTGGGGAATGCTTGAGTCCTTGGTACCATGGGCAACGTGAGCCTGCAGTTCCATGGACAAAAATGGTGAGACCTAGTCTTAAAAAAAAAAAAGAAGTGCATAGTTATGATTGGAATTAAATTAGATAAAGATTAAGTAATAAAAAGCAGTATTAAAATTAATAGTAATATTAAAAGTGTTACATCAAAACCTCTGCAAGATACAGTAAGCTACCACAAAAGGGTAACTATTACCAACAGTAATAGTCATAAGAAAAATCTTGTCAGAATTTTCATGGGTATGGCCGCAGAAACTACAGGCTTAACAATAAGGCCCACATCACTGATTTCATCAAGGAAGTTTGGGAAACACAGGCTTTGTTTTTCTCTGAAGGTGGTGAGTGGACCCAGGCCCTCCCATAAGGACCTACTCAATTGGCGCTTCGGGGAGCTCACTCTGGATGTGCATTTTTACCAGCACCAATGTGCTGCCTCTGAGTTGATGTCCCCTGACCAGCCCTCGTGCAGGGTGAGCTGCTGGTCAGAGGATGAGGCAGGTTGTCTGAGGTAGGTGGCAGGTGAGGAAGACTGAAGTGGACTGTCTCTTGCAGGCAAACAGCCAAGAACCAGGCAAGACCAGGGGGTTGTCCAGTCCTCCTGAGCTTTTCCACACTGATTCCCTCAGAGCCACAGAAGAGCTGCCAGTTCTGCTATTGGCCTGGTCCTTCCACATCAGGGAACGTAGGCGTCTCAGAGGTCATTGTATCCGGACCGTCAGGCTCCTTTCCTGTGTTCTGTCTCCTCAGTACACTCCACCAGAGGGCCGGCCTTGGGCGCACGGGGCCTGCACTTAGGCCAGCTAGCACAGCATGGAAACGAAAAAGCATGGAAATCAATCCCTCATGACTGACCTTGCAGATGTACTGGCATCTGTGACTGTGTTAGTTCTAGCAATTAGCAGGAGACAAGGCAAAATATACTTGATGGTGGGACTGGAGCTGTGATAGCAGAAATACGCACCATCAGGGGGCTGTGGTTTTTTGACTGAAGTTAGCCATAATTGTCTACTTACCTGTATGTCTTTACCGGTCCATCTATTCACCCACCTAAAACCAATATTCCAGAAATAGCACTATCTATCTACCAGGTGTCTGTCAATGTGCCAGCCTCTTTAAGGGAACCTGGGTGAACCCACCTAGTTCCTCTCACATCCTTTTTGGTCAGAGGTCAGGCAATGACTGTATACTTTCTGATCCTGTATGCATAGGTCCCTCATAGCACCTGTAGGGCTCCTTCCGGGCCTTTGATCCAGTCGGGCTGGAGTGGCGATCACCAGCAGGTCCCTCAGAGACACATCCTCGTTCCGAGATCTCTGCAAGAGAAGGAGGGAGGACGCAGGAGGCCGCCTCTTCTTGCCAAAGATTCGATTTGGATTTTGGATGTAGCTCTCATGGGGCAGGAAAGGGTTTTCTGGAAAGGCAAAGCCATTAGCGTCACCAATCTGTGGTGCTGGATTCGGCACAAATCCCCCCAATCCAGGTTGGCTCCCACTATTCCCCCCACTCCCTGACAAAACTGACCGAAGCAACTGAATCAGAATCAGCCATTGCTCCTTCCCTCCAAATAGTTTCCCTTTCTTGTTCTTTCATATTTAACCCTCCAACTGGTAGAAACACAGATGACTGGGATTCATCTGAACATACAGGAAATTGCTGGAGAGTAAGTTTGAGGGAACGTTCTATTTTCAGCTTTCTTGTTTGCCTATTAAGACTAGAGATGCTCTGAAAACAAGGACTATGTGTCCACCATTAGACTGGGGTTTTCCTGAGGGCAGGGGCTTCCTTTCCTCCTCCCACAGGCGGGGCAGTGCCCAAAGACTACACTGGGCACTGGTTACTCTATCCCATAAGCCCTCAGCACTCACGAGGCTGGTTACCCAGCATCTGCTTTGGGCTGCAGTGAGCTGGGAAGAAGGGCAGCTTCTCCCTCAGTTGAATTTTGGTGAGTATCTCTGACATCAGATGCTGCTGCTTGCTGTCATTCTTTAGCAAAGTCCAGCTGGGGTTCAGACTCCCTGAGAGTTGCCGGAATTTTATAGGCGAGGGAAGTCTTGATAGTTTGTCCTGGATGAAATGCTGGGACATCTGCCACTGCCTGCCTCCCAAGGTGACCGCCCTGTCCACCAGCGGGCTGCTGCACTTGGAGCTGGTTGTTATGGTCACGCTCTCCACAGACTCGGGGGAGTCTGGAACCTGGGGGATAGGCTCTGGGGAGCTTTCTATTGAGGTCAAGGGCTGGAAGATAAAAACAGTTGAAAGTGAGATATGCAAAGCAATGTCCTACTCACTGTGCCATTCTTGATAAAACAAACAGGTTAGAAGCCAAGTTTGGGTGGCGCATGCCCGTAAGTGGCAGCCTAGGAAGTCGGGGCTGGGGCCAAGGATCGTGGTTCAAGTACCACCGGGGCCACGTAGCAAGACCTAGTTTCCAAAAAAATAGCTGGGCATGGTGGCGCGCACCTGTAATCCCAGCTACCTGGGAAGCTGAGGCTGGGGATTGCTTGAGTCTGTGGTACCCCGGGCAACGTAAGCCTGTGGTTCCACGGGCAAAAATAGCGAGACCTAGTCTCAAAAAAAAAAAAAGAAAAAACCAAGTTTGTCAGCAACAAGAAAGACTTAGGCTAAAATGGTTTGCTAATCATAAAACGGTTATGTACATAGGTAGAAGGCAGTAAGAGTGTCCATAGAGCTTTCTATGGAGGTCTTTAAACAGGAGATTTTAAACACTATGGATTAGTAAACAGAGAAATAAGAATTATTTTATAATGATGAACCTGGCAGAATTATTTTATAACTATTCTATTAGATTGACAAAAATTGGAAAGTTAGATGTGAGTGCTGGTAGGGTATAGGGGTGTAGGGATTGTCATTCACTCTGATGAAACTATAGACTGGTATTACTGATCTGGACTACTCAGATCTGATCTTGGATCAGGACTATGGGCAACAAAGCGAGACCTCGTCTCAAAAGAGAAGAAAAGAAAAGAAAACCAACAAGCCCAAGAATCCTAAGTAGGATAAACAAAAACTATACATCATAGCCAAAATGTGTCTCTTGGGACTCGAAGGGGACAGTTATGAATACAGTTGATTTTCCATTAAAAAAGAAAATGAAAAACAGGAGGCACTAGAACACATCTTGTAAGTCTGAAAGAAAAAAATCCAATACAAAATTCTAGTTCCAACAAAACTGTCATCAAAATGAAGCCTAAATAAACATTTTCATACAAACAAAACCAGAAAATGCATCATTAGCAGAAAGACGCACACTACAATAGATACTAGAGGAAATTTTTTTGGCTAATCAATTAAAAATATCTTTCCCAGGCCAGGCACGGTGGCTCATGCCTGTAAGCTCCAGCCTATGAAGTGGCCGGGGCTAGGGATCACCGTTCGAGTCCCGCCTGGGGCACGTAGCGAGACCTAGTTCCAAAAAAATGGCTGGGTGTGGTGGCGCGCATCTGTAATCCCAGTTACCTGGGAAGCTGAGGCTGGGGACCCTGTGGTACCCTGGGCAACGAGAGCTTGCAGTTCCACAGGCAAAAATAGTGAGACCTAGTCTCAAAAAAAAAAACCAAAAAACCTTTCCCAGTTATTCTAAATGTTACCGCTGTTTAAAGTGAAATTTATAACACTATACTATGGGACTTACAATGTACCTAAGTACCAAAAAGTGAACAAGTATGCTACATTAAAATTCAGTACAACATTACTTCTAAGATTCTGACAGACTGGAGATGCTTATCACAATCCCTAGAAAAACCACTGCTTTTATTATTTGTTTGTTTGTTTAATTTTTAGAGACTAGGTTGTTGTCTGGGGTAGTCCCAAACCCATGGACTCCAGTGATCCCTAGCCTCAGCCTCCCAGGTAGCTGGGATTACAGGCATGCATCACCACATCGGCTTTTTTTTTTTTTTTTTTGAGACTAGGTCTAGCTATTTTGCCCAGGGAATCGCAAACTCATATTGCCTGGGGTACCACTGACTCAAGCAATCTCCAGCCTCAGCTTCCCTGCAGCTGGGACTATAGGCATGCGCCACCACGCCCAGCTATATTTTGAGACTAGGTTTCACTATGGTGCCCCAGGCAAGTCTCAAACCTGCGGACTCAAATGTTTCCTAGCCTCAGCCTCCCAAGTAGCACACCACCATACCCAATATAACCACTATTTTTATTAAAAGTTACAACTAAAATATTACAGATGAATTAAAATTAATAAATATTCAATTTTTAAAACTCCAAAAAGGGGGGAAAGGGACATAAGGGAAAAAAACCAGAAAAGGTAAGTAGAAAATGACAAAATTTCAGTCCTAAATTCAATCATACTAATAATAAATGAAAATGGAGGAAACATTCCAATTATAAGCCAGAGAATAGACAAGAGACACTGGGAGAAAGCAAGGACATGAGACAAAAAGATCCATTGATGTCTTCCTATAAGAGATGTCTTTAAATAATGGAATAAGAGTTGAAAGTTAAAGGAGTCTAAGAAAAAGATAAACCACACCAATTTTTGTGGCATGCAGATAAACTAGTGCTTACAGGGAAATCTAGAGTGCAGAACATGCATTAGAAGGAAGAAAAGATTAAAATAAATAATCTAACTTAGTAACATGCTAACAAAAGGTGATGGAATTAAAGTCAAAGCTAGAAGAAAAAGGAAATAATGAAGATAATGGTGGAAATCAATGAAACAGAAAATTAACGGTCTAAAGTTGGCTCTTTAAATAATAAAATGGGCTGGGCATGGTGGCGCATGCCTGTAGGTGGCAGCCTAGAAAGCCACAGCAGGGGGCCAGGGATCACTGCCTGCTGGGGGCATGTAGCAAGACAATAGCTGGGTGTGGTGGCACGCACCTGTAATCCCAGCCACCTGGGAAGCTGAGGCTGGGGATTGCTTGAGTCTGGTACCACAGGCAACGTGAGCCTGTGGTTCCCTGGGCAAAAATAGTGAGACCTAGACTCAAAAAAAACTAAATAAATAAGTTAAATAATAAAATGGGTAAACTATAGGAAAAAGAAGATCAAGATAAAGTAAAAGGAAACATGTAGGTAGTACAGACATCAAAATGATGATAAAATTTTAAGTGACCAGAAGGACAGTAATTTAGTTTAGTTTCTGTTGCCTGGGATAGTCCCAAACCCATGGACTCAAGTGATCCCTAGCCTTAACCTCCCAGGTAGCTGGATTACAGGTGTGTGCCACCACATCCAAATATTTTTTTTTGAGACTAGGTCTCGTTATGTTGCCTGGGGTAGTTCAAATCCACGGACCCAAGTGATTTCTAGCCTCTGTCTCCCTAGTAGCTGGGATTACAGGCCCGCACCACCACACCTGGCTAAATATATTCCATTCTATCTCTCCCACAATTACACCTATTACACCTGTACAGAATGCATGCATTGAATACCTATTTGGCAGTTCTAGAAAGTAAATAGCATCAGGCAGACTAAGGAAGATGAGACTTCAAAGTATCAGCAAGTTAGTAGTGAGTTTACTGTTTTTAGTTCAGTGGCCCCTGACCTGGAACTCAGGTACCCAAAAATTCAGCAATGGGATCTGATGACTAGACAGAGATAGCTCCAGGAGAAGCCCTCTAGCTTTGGCTCACAGACTATTTTTTCTTTCTTTCTCCACTCTTTTGACTCTCCATCTTCCTGAAATCCTGAGGTGTGGCAGCAGGGAGAACAGCAGACCCAACAGCAGGGCTGAAGAAGCCTAAAGCTAAAGGAGGAAAACTTTCCTCTCCTAGTGGAAAAACTAAAGACACAATTAAGAAAAAGAATAGGCAAGTTTCCAAAATATAAAGGATTCTCATAACTCCATAATACAAAGACAATTCTATTTTAAAAAGGGGGAAAGGAGGCCAGACACGGTGGCTCGTGCCTGTAAGCTTCAGCCTATGAAACGACCGGGGCTAGGGATCGCGGTTTGAGTCCCACCTGGGGCCCGTAGCGAGACCTAGTTCCAAAAAAATAGCTGGATGTGGTGGCGTGCGCCTATAATCCCAGCTACCTGGGAAGCTGAGGCTGGGGATTGCTTGAGTCTGTGGTACCCCGGCCAACGAGAGCCTGTGGTTCCACAGGCAAAAATAGTGAGACCTAGTCTGAAAAAAAAAAAAAAAGGGGGGGGGGAGAAAGGCAAAACTTGAATAGACTCTCCACAGACAGAGATATATGAGAAGCCAATAAGCACAAAGGTCTCAACATTGTTAATCACTAGGGAAGTAGATGTAAATTAAAACCCCAATGTGATATCACAAAATACTCTTTTGAGTAACTAAAATCTAAAAGACAGATAATATCAAATGCTGACAACGATGAAGCAACTGGAACACTCGCTCATTGCAGGTTGAAATGAACAATGACATTGATTATATTGAATAAAGATTTTGGAGTTTTCTCTAAAGTTATATGTAGACTGACCCTTTGACCTAACAACACATCCCTCAGATAGTTATCCAAAAGAAATGAAAACAGATGTCAACAAAAAGACTTGTACCAGAATACTCAAGGCAGTTTTCACCACAACAGCAAAAATGAAAATCGGTGAACGATCCAAATAACCACTAATAAGAGGATAAGTTGCGAACTTTATACAGTGGGATACAATTCAGCAATAAAGAAGAACAAGCTATGACTATACACAATCTGGATGAATCTCACAGATATACCAGAGCTAAAGTAGCCAGACACAAAAGAATGTATACTGTATTATCCCTCTTAATTTTAATTCTAGAATAAACAAAACTAACCTAAGATGAAAAGTCAGGATAGTGGCTGCCTCAGGAGGGATGAGGTAAGCAACAGAAGGGAACTTTGTGGAAATAACAGAAAATTCTATATCCTGATAGGCGTATGGTTACATGTGTGTATTTGACAGAATCATACAGTTAAGGTTTGAGCATACATAAAGCATGTAACTTTAGTCTTACAGACAAAGGAAAAATAGGGTTCATGAAAAAGACAAGTTGGACACAGGATGAGATAAACCAATCACATATAAGTAAAAATGCTTGCATTTTTTAAATCTCTACTTTGCAAGGCAACGTACTGACAAATGATAATGGGCAAGAGAAAGGGGGAAAGCACAGAGAAAAGAGAAAACAGACAAAGGTCTTGAATGAACCAAGTGTTTTTGGTTAAATAAACTTTCTGCAGTTGAAATCCAAAAAGAAACAATAAAATTTTGCGGCCTTATTTTTTAACCTCTTTAAAGGAGAATAGCACTGTTTTAATTATCAGAAACGAATGATAAAACAAAGGCAGTCTTAGGAACTAGGGGTAATATTAAAATACTAGCTAATGCTTCCTGAGTCTTATGTGCAAGCCACCTCCCAGACACCAGAGCTCACACACTTTTGGGTATCCTTTCATTTACTCCTTTTAGTAACCCACTGGTAGGAACTATTATTAAAACTCTGTTTTTTAAAAAAGATGGGGCACTTTAGGGAGACTAGAGGAAGCTATATATATATATATATAATAAAAGGAGGCAACAGAGGCACCACCACACCCAGCTATTTTTTTGGAACTAGGTCTCGCCATGGGCCCCAGGAGGGACTCGAACCGTGATCCCTGGCCCCGGCCGCTTCATAGGCTGAAGCTTATAGGCACAAGCCACCGTGCCCGGCCCCGCAGTTGCTATTCTTAAAAGGACAGAAGAAAACAAAATGGGGCCGGGCATGGTGGCACTGCCTGTAAGTGGCAGCCTAGGAAGCCGTGGCCGGGGCCAGGGATCACGGTTCGAGCCCCGCCAGGAGCGTGTAGTGAGACCTAGTTCCAAAAAAATATAGCTGGACGTGGTGACGTGTGCCTGTAATCCCAGCTACCTGGGAAGCTGAGGCTGGGGATTGCTGGAGTCTGTGGTACCCTGAGCAACGAAAGTCTGCGGTTCCATGGGCAAAAATAGTGAGGACTAGTCTCAAAAAAACAAAACAAAAAACAAGAAAAAAAAAAAACAAAGAATAACACGTCTGCCTTGGAGGTCTGAAAGGGTTTTTCTCCTTCAGAAGGTGCTCATCAAAGAGGTTTGAGGAACACTATTTAGACTGGTACACTGGATTCAAAGTGTTCCCACCCTCCAAAATCCATGTACACAAACCTCAGAATGTGAACTTATTTGGAAATAGATGGTCTTTGCAGCTGTATTAGTCAAGTTGAAGTACTTGACTTGAGGCCACACTGAATTAGGGTGAGCCCTAAATCCAGAGACTGGTGTCCTTATAAAAGGCCACATGAAGGGAGACAGAGGGCAGATACAGGAAGAAGGTACTGTGAGGACAGAGGCAGAAACTGACATTATGCTACCACAGGCCAAGAGCTCCAAGGAATACCAACACCCCCATGATATAGCAAAAAGCAAGAAAGATCCTCCTTCCAAAACCTTCATATGGCGCACAGCCCTGTGGACTCCTTGTTTTCAGACTTCTAACCTCCAGAACTGTAAGGAAATAAATTTGTTTTTTTGTTTGTTTTTTTGAGACTAGGTCTCACTATTTTTACCTGTGGAACCGCAGGATCACATTGCTCAGAGTACCACAGACTCAAGCAATCCCCAGCCTCAGCTTCCCAGGTAGCTGGGATGACAGGCACGCGCCACCACGCCCAGCTGCTTTTTTTGGAACTAGGTCTTGCTATGTTGCCCCGGGCGGGACTCGAACCGCGATCCCCAGTCCCAGCTGCGCTCCATAGGCTGATACAGGCACACGCCACCTTGCCCAGCTAAATTTGTTATTTAAGCCACCCAGCTTGTGGTCAATTATTATAGCAGCCCTAGAAATTACTAGCCCTGGACCAGTTGCCACTGAAGAAGAAGGGATGCACGAGATGGCCTTCTAAAAAGCCTTCCCAGGTCTACATGTCTAACGGGGTGGGGTGGGGTGGGGTGGGGTGTGCCATTCCATGCCAACCTCTGCCCTCTCAGGAGGTGAAGCTCACTCACCACAGTGCCGGAGAAGATGTTCACTACAGAGGCAGACCTGGTCATCCGGGTTCTGTACTCCAGCTCAGGGTCACTGAGACAGCTTGAATTCCTCAGGTCAGGCATGGATCTGTATTGCCTTGCCGATGAAGGTCTGCGGGGAGCAGGGCTTGCGGTCTCCCTCCTCGGGGCCTTCTGGACGAGGCTGCTGTGGGTGTTTTTCTTTATGTCTTTGACACTCAAGGACAATTCAGGTGTGTAGGTCACTAATGTCATTGGCTGGAGAAAACCAAACACAGTCTGTGGGAACCCAGCTCTGTCCACTTCCGGATTCATCTGCACCCAAAGGTAGGTGCAAAGGAGAAGAGAAGGAGAGAGGTAGCTATCAAAGTCTCTCTAACTTGGGGCTCTTAACCTGGGGTTCAAGTACCCCTAGAGGGTTCATGCATGGTTTCAAGGTGTCTTTGAGTCACTTTGAATTGCGGTTTTACAGCTGTGTCTTTAAGCACTTTATGGCTAGAGATTCCAGAGCTTTAGCAGAGTCTCAGCAGGTCTAACGCTCTAACAAAGTTACGTATGTGTACATGACCCATGTGCTCTACCACGGCCTTTAGGTGTTTCTGAGAAAAAGGAGATGGACTGAGAAGTCAATTGACTCTTTCCACTGAGCTGGAAGAGAGAGGCAGGCAGAGAAGAGGGAATCCAGAGATTCAGACCAGAGGACAACTGGGCACAGCCAGGGAGCAGGCCCACACTTTGAGCAGAGAGGAGACCAGAAGGACCCGCTGTGATCAGGCCTCCCCAGGCAATGTTCTGTCTCCCCTCAAGCTCTTCCCCATGCCTCCTCTGTCAGCTGTGCCCCCAGCTGGCTGAGAGGGCATGTTCCAGCCCAAGCTGGAGTTGGGGACCACGAGTACACATCATGCTGGCGCCTGCTCCCTAAATGCTGGGGCAGATGCCTCAATGGGGAGCCTATTCAGCCTCCCAGCTGCTTCCACTCCTATTGGAGGAGGCAAGAAGGCCAGGCCAGAGTCCTCTCTGCCTGCATGGGGGATCCCCAGAAGGACGTCGGGCTCCTCATGACTTCCGGGTTCCCCCGCCTGTGGCCAGCCCTCCATGCAGCCCCATGCCTTCAGTGTGTCTGGGCTCTGAGTAGTGGTCTCCTCAGCACCCCCCCACGGACGGGCCCCAGCCGGGGAAGGGTGCCAGGTTTGCGTGCTCCCCTCCCATCTGGGTTTACTTGTTTGGAGGTGTGGGTGATGGTCTTGTATTTCTGCCGTTGCTTCTGTCGCCAGCTCCTCGTGCTCTTCCTTCTCGACTGTTCACTCACCGACTCCCCCTGCATCTCTACCTTCTTCTCTTTCATTCGGAAGGACTTTTTCTCCTCTTTGAGTCTCAGCTCCTGAATCAGTTGCCTGCCAGTGAAGGATAGTGGGGATCACTTAGTGAGGGTGGGCTTCCTTGCAGTCGTTCTCCTGGAGGTAGACAGGACTAGGCAAAGTGGACCAGCGCTCCACGTCCCCCAACACGTGCAGTCTACATGGGTGATGGAGGTCACGGAGCAGGATGTGGGGGAGGAACTAGCCTGGGACTAGCATCCAAGGAGAGATGTGCAGTAAGGGGATGACAGCCTAGTCTACTGTCCCCTCCCTCTCCCCCGCCAGATTCCATGCATGGCAGGTCTGGGTAGGAGGGCAAACTCTGGCTCCCATCTTGGAACACTTCATAGGCTGGGCCTCTCTAACCAAAGGTGTCATGGAAATAATACAGTCCTGGGAGTGAGGAGACAGGGATTCTAGCCCCTTTCTCATTACCATCTGCTGTAGAACCCTTTCTCACCCTGCCCTCTCCTTCCTTAAAATAAGGTGGTGATGGAGATTGGGCGGGATGGGCTGTGTCCCTTCCAGCTCCCAGATTTTATAGTTGTATGGAGCCACAAGGCAACCCCGAAGGGCAGGGCATTCTAGAGTGGGGCTGGGGGCTGACTCAAGGTAAGCATCTAGAAACAGCACATGGCTGCTTAACAATACCACCCGCCCCCCGGGGAGTTTTTGATTCCAGGTCCTGGTGAGGCCCTGGCAACTTCAAGGTTGGGAACTGAAGTTCAGAGGCCCTCCCTGCCACTCCAGCCTGGTGCCCAGCAGGTTGAGCTCAGTCCCTCAAACACCAGCCCACCTTACCCCTCACGCCGCCCCCCTCCCCCACCTCACCCCCTGGGAGTCTGCCTACCGGGCATACAGTTCCCGAGCCCTGGAAGCGATAGTGTTCTGGAAGAGGGAGTTGTTGTCTTGGAAAAACTTCTGATACTTGTCGGAGATGAGACTGGGGTAAATCAGGCGGAACCCCCCGCAGTGTTCCTTCTCATACTTCTCGGTTTTCTGCACCCGCACAGCCTGGAAGCCCTTGACTTCCTCAATCCTGCAGCACAGAACAACAGGGCTACAGCTAGGTTTTCTCAGGACAAGTCTGAAGGGGATATGAACACGCCAGGGCATCTGGGGCCAGACGGAGGCCTGGCACACCAGGGTGGTCAATCAGTATTTACTAAATAAACATGTGAACATTTCCTTGAAAGCAGTGTCGGGCCTCCAGGGATTGCCAGTGTCATGATGCACGGAGAGTCGGCTGGAACGGTCTCTCTGACGGCTCACCAAGGTCTCCCGACACAAGTAAGACCCATTCTCCCCCTCGGCTCAGTTCTGAGGAGGCAGACTGTCGCCACCTCCCCAGTCACAGCCATTATTACCCTTCTCTGGAGAACTAGCAAGCTCATGTTTTGCTAAATTTGAGGGCTTCGAGGCTGAGCTTGACGAGCTTTTATGAGTTGTGATGATCTCATTCGTCCTCATAGCTCCCTGGGGAGGCAGAGGTCAGGGAAGAAGGAATGGAAAGCCCCCTTTATAGCAGGGAAACCAAGTGCTGCTCAAACCCATTCAAAGGAGGCCCCCCACTGCCCCTGGGCTGACACTGCCCCCTTCTCAGAATTCAGAGAAAACCAGCACAATACAGCGGTGGGGTCCTGGGCTCCTAGGAGGCACACAGCTGGGCTCTGGAGCCACATGTGCCACTTCTTAGCAGGTGACCTCAGGCAAGTTCATTCCCATTACGGTGTTTTGCTTGGTCTTGCCACTAAAAACAGGACATGGAACCTCTTGTGCTACCTGCCTATCACCCTCCTTTCCGGGAAGACAGTGCATATCCAAACACAAAGGCTATCACCTCAGTTCTAGAAGCTCATTCCCAAAGGTAGGTTGGCTCAGCCCCTGGTGGAGAGCTGGGGGGTGCGAGGGGAGGATCTGAAAGACAGCAAAGGTGTCTCCTTGATCACTTGACCATTCCTAGTCTTTGACAGCAGAAAAAAACCCGCTGGCCGGGGGCGAGGGAGGAAGACAAAGGGTAGGACAGAAAAATCTTAGGTTTCTTGCAAAAATAAAGGGATGGGCGGCCATTTTATAAGTGGCAATCCCTTAATCTTCCTAAGATGTTTTAAAACTCATGTCCATTATATATAGTTGTGCCTATCACAACTGCCTATGTGGGGGAACACAGGTATATTCACAGTTAAGTGATTTCAAAGTGTGACATTGTACGAAAAGAAATGATTTTTCCAAATAAGATGATCATGTTAGAACCGATTTCCCCTTCTGCATCAACCCCAAGCAAGTTACTTAAATAGTCTTGGACACAAATTACAACACCAGGTATTGTGATAAGCCTTTTATACGCAGGATCTCACTCATTCCCCAACAGCCTGATACAGTGTTACCTCCATTTTGTAAGAACGCTGAGGTTCAGAGACTTGACATAAAAGCCATATACCTATTGACAGTGGAGCCAGAATTTAGATCCAAATAGCTGGGTGTGGTGGTGTGCACCTGTAATCCCAGCTACCTGGGAAGCTGAGGCTGGGGATTGCTTGAGTCTATGGTACCCTGACCAATGTGAGCCTGTGGTTTTCTGGGCAAAATAGCAAAACCTAGTCTCAAAAAAAAAAAAAGATTTATAGCTACAGAATTTAGATCCAACCAAGTCAATTTTTTGAAACTAGGTCTCACTATTTTTGCCCTGTGGAACCACAGACTCATGTTGCCCGGGGTACCATGGATTCACACAATCCCAGCCTCAGCTTTCCAGGTAGCTGGGATTATAGGCGTGCGCCACCATGCCCGGCCCAACCAAGTCAATCTTACTGGGAGCAGGGAAGTCCTAGAGAAGGGGGTTCCCAGGAGAGGGTGGGGTGTATGGGGGGAGGGGGTGGCACCCCCTGTACCTGTTCTCTCGAGAACGACATTGCTGGAGACTCCGCCCCCGTTGTCTCTCCTCCTCCAAGACTTTCTTTTTGTCACAGCTTCCCAGGTTAATCAGCACCAAGGTGTCATACAGCAGACTGTCCTTCACTTCTTTATCCAACCAAGAGTCAGTGGAGAAGCTGGGAGAGTGGTTGACCTGTGAGGGCAAGACAGTAGCTGAAGACTGGAAGGAGTATGGCTAAACTGTCTCTCTCCCCTCCCCCCAGGAGCTATGAAAGCCCTTGGGAGGCCCTGGCTCCCAAAATGAGCTGATTGATGTGAAAGCAGAGAAGGTGTGGACCAGAGCCACAGTGTGGACTAGAGGAAGTGGACCTTTCCAGTCTGACTAGTTTTTACTTCAGTCCTTTTTACTTAAGAAGCATGGGAGTGGAGGGGGGCGTATGGGACCTCTATCTGATGTGTGAGAGTTTCTCTCATGTGCCCCATCATCTCATAGAGCAGATGGGAGGAGGAGGTCCAAAGGGCCTGGTTGGGAGGTAAGGATCAGAAAAGAGGGGTGCTGCTGGGCACGGTGGCTCTGCCTGTAAGCTTTAGCCTATGAAGCAGCTGGAGCCAGGGATCGTGGTTCGAGCCCCGCTCGGGGCAAAACAGCGAGACCTAGTCCCAAAAAATAGCTGGGTGTGGTGGTGCGCACCTGTAATCCCAGCTACCTGGGAAGCTGAGGCTGGGGATTGCTTGAGTCCATGATACCCCAGGCAACGTGAGCCTGCAGTTCCATGGGCAAAATAGCGAGATCTAGTCTCAAAAAAAAAAAAAAGAAAGAAAGAAAGAAAGAAAGAAAGAAAGAAAGAAAGAAAGAAAGAAAGAAAGAAAGAAAGAAAGAAAGAAAGAAAGAAAGAAAGAAAGAAAGAAAGAAAGAAAGAAAGAAAGAAAGAAAAGAGGAGTGCATTTAGGACTGTGCTGCGAAGCTGGGCATGGTGGCGCGTGCCTGAAAGCAACAGCCTATGGAGTGTGGCAGGGACTGGGGATTGCAGTTTGAATCCCGTTCAGGGCAACACAGCAAGACCTAGTCCCCCAAAAACAGCTGGGCATAGTGGCACACACCTGTAATCCCAGCTACATGGGAAGCTGAGGCTGGGGATTGCTTGAGTCCCTGGTACCCCAGGCAACATGCAGTTCCATGGACACAAATAGTGAGAGCTAGTCTCAAAAAAAAAAAAAAAAAAAAAAAGGAGGACTGTGACTGCAGCTGGAAAGAGATGGGTAGGAGGGGAAAGAGGACTCATTCTTGCTCACAGAAAAGTCCATGTTGTTCAGAGATACAATGTGACATTTGAGAGTTTCTAGATGTTTCTGAAGATTCTAGCTCATTCTGACCTTTGGGTGAGAATTCTAAGCAGCCATATTCTACCCCATCTCCATATACACACCCAGTAATGGAGGAAACCCCAGAAATTGGGTATGTAATCCTGGGTTCTCCGCTGAGGGTTGACTGACCTTGGCAGCTGGTACGAACCCCTCTGACTCATGGGTCACCTCTTAGCCTCACTCCTGTGATAAATGGTCACTTGAGAGGGCTGCCGAGCAGAAGCCCAGTCAGGAAGAAAGGAAGCCACCCAGTGCTCCCACTTCATTCTCCTCACTACTTCCCAGTGTGTCTGGGGGGAGGCAGGAAATTCACTGGGTGGCTCCCCACGCACCCCCAGAGCCACAGATCCCAGATCTCAATCCTGGATGTGGAACTGAGTGTCCAGGGCCCTGAGCCAGGCTGGGCAGTTTCCCTCTGACACTGAACATTGTCACCTCAACTTTGACAACGAACACTCTCTTTCTAGAGGTGACTGTTCCAAAAGGCAGAGTTGTCTTTAGAGTCACTCTGTGCATGAGATCAGATCAGCGTTTCCAGTCCGGAAGGGCCTCCAGAAGACACTGGGAATTCTCTGATTCCCGACCATCTACCCCCCTCTGGTGGCCATTTCTGTTAAGGGAGAGGCCCGGGGCAGCAAGCACAGAGGGAGGAACTGGCGCCAGGAAGTTGATTGATACCACCTTAGCTGAGCCGGGAGGGCAGAGGGATGAGCCTACATAGTTAGTTGGCAGACTCCAAGAACATGGCAGTCTTCACCCCTCACCCAGACAGTCCTACCTCCAGCAGCCAGGGCTTGAGTTTGTGGTCCAGTAAAATGTCGAAGCCCAGGATTTCAAAGCAGGCACTGTTGAGCGTGTGGTTGGGGAAGCAGGTGTGGTAGTTATGCTTGATGATGGGGTGAGCTGAGATGATCGTCTTGATAATCACATCCTCAATATCTCTCCATATCTGCTCCACGTTGTAGCCATGATTCTGCATGAACGTGTTGAACGTGGAGAGCTTCCTGGAAGAGAACTATAGACTGTAAGGCAGGGTGGTTCTGCCCTGGTCATCTAAGACAGTGGTTCTGGGAAGCAGAAACTTCGAGAAGATAGGCTCCAGAGTCGGTGGGATGGACACCTGGGGTTCAGGGGACATCAGGGCTATATGGACACAGGAAGGACTTCCAGGACCACAGCGCCAACCTCCTCGAGCCTTCACAGGCCTGGAGAGGATGCAGATATAAGAAAATCCAACATCCTGCATCACAGTTTCACTTTGGCGACCTTGGCTTTTCAGCCCCTGGTGTGTGGGAGCCTTTTAGGAACATAGGTATCAGGGTCCCACCTCAGCCACCTGAGGGATCTTTAAGGACTTTAAAGACACAGAAATCGTGTTCCAGAGTTGCCTGTGGGGAAGAAGCAGTCCCAGGATATTTGCAACCAATCATAGCAGGCAAACTGGGGCAGCCCTGATTATAGAACTGAAAGTTCCCACATCCCAGGAAACCCTATGGTCACAGGCATCCTGAGGTAGCCAGCCACCCTATCATGGATGATGTCGGCCCCACGCGGAAAGGTCTCGAGGAGACATGAGGGTCAGCTCGGAGCTGGGCAGTGGCAGGAGAGGGCAGATCTGACAAGTCCAAGAGGCAAAGGCAGGGCCAGGCCCCCCTCCTCCACCTGCCCCATCCTCTCCACATGTACCTGCACAAGTATGTGCAGAGTCAGGTGGGAAGTGGACATGTGGGAGGAGGAGATGAGGGGAATGAAGGGAAAGAGAATGAGAAGACAAGCAATTCACCTAAGCTGATCAAAGAGCTCACTGGACTCCAGTCAATGGAGTCAGAGGAGGAAGGGGTTGTTCAGCATATCTGCATGATGCACATTTGCTAAGGGTCTGCTGTGGATGCAAAGTCTGTGCAATGAAGGGTTCTCAATAAAACACTACTTCTGTCCAGGGAAGCCTGAGGGCCGTTTGGGAAGCCAACCACATGAATAGCCAGGGATGGGTTTTTTTGTTTGTTTTTTGTTTGTTTTTTTTTTGAGACTAGGTCTCACTATTTTTGCCCGTGGAACCGCAGGCTTTCATTGCCCAGGGTACCACAGACTCAAGCAATCCCCAGCCTCAGCTTCCCAGGTAGCTGGGATTACAGGCACGCGCCACCACACCCAGCCATTTTTTTGGAACTAGGTCTCGCTACGGGCCCCAGGCAGGACTTGAACCATGATCCCTAGTTCCAGCCACTTCATAGGCTGAAGCTTACAGGCACGAGTCACCGTGCCCGGTCCCTTTTTTTATTTGAGACTAGATCTCACTATGTTGCCTGTGGTAGTCCTGATCCCGCAGACTCAAGCAATCCTCAGATCCAGCCTCCCAGGTAGCTGGGATTACAGCCACCCACAACCATACCCAGCTGCTTTTTCGAGATCAGGTCTTGCTATGTGGCCAGTGGTAGTCTCTAACCCATGAACTCAAGCGATTCGGGGCTTCTTGCCTCCCAGCACTTGAATTACAGCTGTACACCACCATGCCCAGCTTCAGGGATGCATGTATGTAAGACAGACAAACAAAAGCCACTCCATACAGAGACCCACCTGCCATCATCAAAAAGTGGAGTACTGCACATAAATTTTCCAGATCGCTTGAAGCCAGTCTTTTCAAGTGCAAAAGAATGTACTTAATATGCCTAGTTGGAAAGTAAATTTTCCTAACGTAGATTATACACACCGCAGGCTTCACAACAGACGTTATGAGGCCAGGCATGGTGACGCATGCCTGTAAGTGGCAGCCTAGGAAGTGGCGGCTGGGGCCAGGGATCGTGGTTCAAGTCTTGCCAGGGGCACGTAGTGAGACCTAGACCTAAAAAAATACAGCTGGGTGTGGTGGTGCGCACCTGTAATCCCAGCTACCTGGGAAGCTGAGGCTGGGGATTGCTTGAGTCCATGGTACCCTGGGCAACATGAGCCTGTGGTTCCACAGGCAAAATTAGCAAGACCTAGTCTCAAAAACAAAAACAAAAATACAAAAAAACAACCCAGACATTATAAAACATAACGTAACCTTTTCTTGATGACTCAGGCACATGACAACAAACACACATGTGTGATTTCATAATGCCCAGTGGTTAGTCAGACCAATTTAATACCCCAGCCATCTTCCAGGCACCCTGAAAGATGCAATGTGCCTGCCCTCTGCCCCAGAGGCCTGCCAGGTTTCCAGTTCTTCTGTCTTCTCCTTCACTGCTCTTATTTTTTATTTATGTATTTGTTTTTTTGAGACTAGGTCTTGCTGTTTTTGCCTGTGGAACTACAGGCTCACGTTGCCTGGGGTACCATGGACTCAAGTGATCCCCAGCCTCAGCTTCCCAGGTAGCTGGGGTTACAGACGTGCACCACCACACCCAACTATTCTTTTGGGACTAGGTCTCACTACGTGCCCCCGGTGGGACTCGAACCACAATCCCTGGCCCTGGCTGTGGCTTCCTAGGCTGCTGCTTGCAGGCATGCGCCACCATGCCCGGCCTCAGTGCTCTTATTAAGTCTGCAGCCCCCACCTTTCAGGGTGCAGTTGGTCTCAAGCTGAGGAGGGCAAAGCTGGGGGCAGGTGAGGCAATCAGCATGAAAAGCAGATTCTCAAAGGACAAGGAAGAAGATGAGATGGAAAGAAGGGAAAGAAAGCAGAAAGAGGGACTCTGCCCAACAACACAAGAAGCACCGAGAAGGCCAAGCCATCATCAAGTAATCTTCAAAGAGTTGAAGTACAACTGGGACACACCACAGACAGGCACACAGAACAAAGAGCACATATAGGCCATGGTGACATTGACCAGAGGGCTAGTGGGAGTTCAGAGGTGGAAAGGTGGTTACTGTCGGTGCTTAGACTCAGATGCCATAGGCTTGTCCTTAGAGATGACGTCCAACCCTCTCATCTGTTAAGTGACCTGCAGAGAAGATGGTTATGTGCTGTTTCAGTGCTCATGTGGCTGGACCAGACCCTAGGACCAGACTGGAAAGGGCAACAGGGGGTTCAGTGAGACAGAAGGACCTAAAAGATGCTCTTCCATGCTTCGGGTGGAGTTGGGCAAAGGCAGAGAGGTGGGAGTGAGCAAAGCCTGCATATTTGATGAGAACAAGAGACCATCTTGGAGGGAACAGCACAAGCAGTGTTGCCAAATGGTTAGGGTATGGCCTTGGGAATTGAAAGGCCAAAGTTGGAATTCCAGCAGCTCTGCCATTTCCCAGCTCTTGGGAGCTTGGTTAGTTAACCTTTTCACACCTCAGTTTCCTAATACTCAAATAGGGATGAAAACAATGCCAACTTGGAGGTGATGATGGTGATGCGAAGTTTCAATGATCTGAGGGACATAAATTGCTTAGCTAAGTGCTTGGCACACTGCTAGAACTCAACAAACAAAATGTTGACTACTAGCTAGCAGTAATAACAGTGGGAAATTGGGCCAGATCAAGTGATAGTAGATTAAGTAGAGAGTTTTGAACTTGACTCTCTAGCAGCTGGGAGTGGAAGCAATGAGGATGCAGAGTGTAAGAGTAACAGCAGCATCTACTTGCATGAGGGTTACTGCCTCTGAAGCTGGTTCATATACATTGTCTCAACAATCTTTATGGCCCATCTGTACAGCTGTATCTGAGTAAGTAAATCACACTTTACATGTCATTTGAAAGAGGAGATCAAAATGGAAAATGTAATATGAATGTAAGACCTGACACCATAAAGTATATAGAAGAAAACATAGGCAAAACACTCCATGACATACATCCTAGAAGGCCGGGCACGGTGGCTCGTGCTTGTAAGCTTCAGCCTATGAAGCGGCCGGGGCTTAGGGATCGCGGTTCGAGTCCCGCCTGGGGCCCGTAGCGAGACCTAGTTCCAAAAAAAAAATAGCTGGGCGTGGTGGCGCATGCCTGTCATCCCAGCTACCTGGGGAGCTGAGGCTGGGGATTGCTTGAGTCTGTGGTACCCCGGGCAATGAGAGCCTGCGGTTCCACGGGCAAAAACAGCAAGACCTGTATCTCAAAAAAAAAAAAAAACCAAAAAACCACTCCATGACATACATCCTAGAAACTTCTTTCAGGACTCATCTCCAGAAACAAAGAAAATGAAGGAAAAAGAGAAACAGCTGGGACTATATTAAACTAAAAAGCTTTTGTACAGTAAGAAAGACAGTAACCAGAGCCGGGCACTGTGGCTTGTGTCTGTAAGCGTCAGCCTATGAAGCGGCTGGGGCCAGGGACGGCAGTTCAAGTCCTGTCGGGGGCACATAGCAAGACCTAGTCCCAAAAAAATAGCTGGGCGTGGTGGCATGCACCTGTAATCCCAGCTACCTGGGAAGCTGAGTCTGTGGTACCACAGGCAATGGGAGCCCGCAGTTCCACTGGCAAAAACAGCAAGACCTAGTCTCAAAAAAAAAAAAAAAGACAGTAACCAAAACCAAGAGACATTAAAAAAAAAGAGAGAGAGAGACATTCAACTGAATGGGAGAAAATATTTGCACACCATGCAACAGTTAGGGGGTTGGGATACCAAAGATCTACAAAGAGCATACATTCCTCAACAAAAATAAACAAACCTATCAAAAAATGAGCAGAAGAACCAAAAAGACACTTCTCCAAAGAAGAAGTGTAAATGATCAACTGGTATTTGAAAGACATGTTTAACATTTGCAGAGAAACACAAATCAAAACCACAATGAGATACCACTTCACTTTAGTGAGAATGATCCACATTAAAAAAACCAGAAACAACAAATGCTAGAGAGGATGTAGAGATAAAGGGATCCTCTTACACCGCTGGTGAAATGTAAACTGGTACAGCCACTAGGGAAAGCCGCATGGAGATTCCTTGGTACACCGAAAACAGATCTACCACATGGTCCAGTAATTCCAATTCTGTGAATCTACCCAGAGGACCCAAAAACATTAATTGGAAAGGAAATCTGTACTCTCATGCTTATTGCAGCATTATTATTATTATTATTATAATTATTATTATTTTGAGACTAGGTCTCACTATTTTTGCCCATGGAACCGCAGGCTCACATTGCCCAGGGTACCACAGACTCAAGCAATCCCCAGCCTCAGCTTCCCAGGTAGCTGGGATTACAGGCACACACCACCACGCCCAGCTATTTTTTTTGGGAACTAGGTCTCACTACGGGTCCCAGGCGGGACTCAATCCGCGATTCCTAGCCCTAGCCACTTCATAGGCTGAAGCTTACAGGCACGAGCCACCGTGCCTGGCTATTGCAGCATTATTTACAACAATCACTATATGGAAACAACCCAAATATCCCAAAATAGATGAATGGATCAAAAGTTGTGGTATATCTATATAGTGGACTATTAGTGATCAAAAAAAGATAAACTCATGCCATTTGCAGCAACATGGGCAGAGCTGGAAGCAATTATACTAGCCGAAATTAGTCAGAAGGAAAAAAAGATAAATACTGGACGGTCTCACTTATATGTGGAATATCCAGAAACCAAACAAAGGTGAAGAAAAAGTCAAAACAGGCAAGCTAGAACCAAAGCATACAACAGGGGAGGGGGAGGAAGAATAGGCAAACCGGGAGGAATGAACACAAGAGAAAATGATGACAGGAGAATTAGAGAGACCAAAATGATGTAGGAAAAAATGTTTAATAACCAAAAAAATGAGAACATGGAGGTATAGAGGGGTTAAGCAGTGAGTGGAGCAGGGAGAGGAACAAAGAGGAAGCTGGTGTAGGCCTGAGGGAGGAGAGAGGCCTGTGGAAAGGAAGGGATGCCAAGGCATATGAAGGGGGAGCTTCAAAGTCCCTCCTTCCCTTCCTGGGAAAGGAAACATCCAAGACGGCCAGAAACTCTCCAGTCCTGCAGAGTGGAAGGAGACATGGGGAGCTGGGCAGGGAAGCCAGTCTGGTATTCCCGAAAGGCGCCATGAGAGAGAGAGGGAGCACATTCATGTGGGAAATGCTGAGTCGGTGCAATGGGAAGACGTCCAGGTGGAACTGAGGAGAGATGAGCCTGGAGCTCAGAGAGAGAGGCTAAGCAAGGTGGGGGGCAGGGGAGGGGTGCACATGGCTGTTTCAGTTGGGGTGGGGTGAGGAGAGAAGAGGGGTGAGGTCAGGCCTAGGGTGAGAGAGGTAAGGAGAAAGAGGGGAAAGGAGGTTGGGAGAATAGAAGACCACAGAACACTGCACAGCCTCACCTTAGTCCCAACACCCCACAAGACCCCCATCATAGCCTGGGGTATCAGCTCTTAGAGGAGGAGGGGAGTGAGGACCCTCTGATTATGTGCCCTTACTGAGGAAAAATCACGGTGACATGAACACCACACTGTTGACACAGTGACCCATAAGGTGGTCAGGACATCACCCAGCCCTCATTCTCAGTCCAAGAAACAGTCTTGGAGATGAAGTGACTGGTCCAAGCTCACTCAGCTGGCAGGAATCAGAGTCAAGACCGGAAGGGGCCTCACTGGGCACCTGCACTGCACATTCCATGGGGCAGAGGCTCAGGTAGGGAAGGGAGCAGGGGGGAGAACATCAGGTGGGACAGGTGATTTCTCTCCCTGCCCCACACATCCCCTTCAGCCAGGCTTAGCCCAGCCATCGTCCCCTCGTGTTCTGGAGCTCTAGCACACAGGAAAGCAGTCCATGCTGTGGAACTCTGTGTGCCTCTCAGAGGATCAGAAGTCCAACAGACAGCCTGGGGCGGAGCAAGACCCTCACAGTCTCAAAGGCCCACCTTCGTCTCCTGCTCAGGGACTTTTATTCTGGACAACTCACTCAGCCTCTCAGAGGCTGGGTTCTCTTACCCGTCCAGAGGAGACCGCACCTACTCACAGTTCTCTGCCTGCAAGGGGTAGGTGATAGAGCCTCTGCCACAGTGTTGTGAACAGTACATGGGGGAAAATCCACGCTAAGCCCCTGGCACAGGCCCCAACACAAGAACCTCCATAAATGCCCCCATTTCCCCTCCCCGGGTCAAACTTCAATGAGTCAGGGGTAGACAACGACATGAATGTAAGAGGCACTGGGGAAGCTGCTCTCACGCAATCTTCTCACTTACTGCTCCCCTCCTTCTTCTGGGGAAACCTAAAGCTAGCTTGCCACATGTCGCATCACACAAGGCAGGTGTCACACTGTCAAAAATCTATGGGAAGCCGGGCACGGTGGTTCGTGCCTGTAAGCTTCAGCCTATGAAGCGGCCGGGGCTAGGGATTGCGGCTCGAGTCCCGCCTGGGGCCTGTAGCAAGGCCTAGTTCCAAAAAAATAACAGTTGGGCGTGGTGGTGCATGCCTGTCATCCCAGCTACCTGGGAAGCTGAGGCTGGGGATTGCTTGAGTCTGTGGTACTCCAGGCAATAAGAGCCTGTGGTTCCACGGGCAAAAATAGTGAGACCTAGTCTCCTAGTCTCAGAAAAAAAAAAAAAAAAAAGAAGAAGAAGAAGCTATGGGAGCACATCCCCGCCTGTCCCAGGGAACCACAGGCCTAGGAGCAGCTGTTGGGAAGTTCTTGTCCCATGCCAAGACTGGCAGCCCATGTCTGCTGGTCTGAAAACATCAGAAAGGTCAGCTGTACTAAGAGACTAGGGTGTGTGTGTGTATGTGTGTGTGTGTGTGTGTGTGTGTGTGTGTGTGTACCCTGCCAGGGAAACAGTTCCTGTTTATCTCTCCTCCTCCCCACCTCCCGGGGTTTACAACATGGCCCTCTTCTAATGATTAACAGTCACGGGGCAGAGGCTAAGGAGTCATGTTTGGGTTTGGAAGCAAAGAAATAGTTTCTGAGACCACATGACCCAAGATGGAAACACTGACAGGCAGAGGCCCGAGAGCAGCTGAGACGGGCAGGGAAAAGAAGGAGAGGGGAGCCGCTTCCTTACCTCTTACTGCCCGAGTGAGCATCTTCAATGAAGTTAGAACTGTGCTTATTAATGGAATAATTAGTCAGGTGCATGCAGATATCATCCTGGGAAAAGAAACATAAATGTGGGGGTCAGGGAAGCAGGCCTCCCACCTCCTCTCTGTCCCTGTTCAAGTCTCCTTGCCCAACCCAACCCACCTCCGTTTAAAGAGGTGGAAGAGAAAAGGCTGGCTGAGGGCGCACTTAAACTGACAAAAAGGAGGAAGTAAGAGATGCATAACATGACCTGGAATAGGAGAAACCCCAGCTCCTGCTGTAAATGGGTGGTACCCGGCCTGCCGAGAACTGGAGGCTGCATGGGCAGGGGGGCAGGATAGGGCTCTCCTTCAGCACTGTGGGACTGAGACACTGGCTCTGCCTTCAGGCAGACCTGGCCACGAGCCCCAGCCTCATTTCTTCCTGGCTCTGCACGAGTCCCTACACTCTCTGGGTTTTCATTCCCTCATCTGTCACCTGGAAACAATAGTCCCGGTTTCTGAGGGCTCCTAAGAGGGTTAAAAGAAGAAACAGATGCAAGCTGGCACAACAGTAAGTGCTCACAGTAAGCGACAGTCCCGCCCACACTGTCTCAGAAAGAATGTTCTAATCCGGAGTTTGTTCACACTAAGGAGAGGGGCTGGGGACATGTGTCCAAGCTCACCAGGTTGTCTGTGCAAGGGTGGGAGTAAGAGGTGGTGGCGAAGCGGGCCAGTCCTTCATTGTACACAAAAATCCTGAGAGGGTCACAGGATGTCATCAGCACATAAATTCGGAGGTCGAACTTGAACCCATCAATGATAAAGGGCTGGGAGGAGAGACACAAGCTTTCGAGGTGAAATTCAGACTTACAGATCAGAAAGCAAGGGTGCCAGGGTCGGGGAGGGCACAAAGGACTTTGACTCTGCAGTCCATGTGTGACCAAGTCCAAGTCACATGCCACACTTTCCTCTGTTTTTAAGTCTGTCAAATGGCACTAAGGACCACCTCCAAGAGATCCCCTGGCAACTAAAGGTGACATTAACCTCCAAGAGATCTCCTGGCAACTAAAGGTGACATTAACCTCCAAGAGATCTCCTGGCAACTAAAGGTGACATTAACCTCCAAGAGATCCCCTGGCAACTAAAGGTGACATTAAAGGTCCCTCTGTGAAGGACATGTCACTCTCCAGAGCTAAGCTTTGTTTCAGTCCTGCAAGAGTTCTCCCTGCCATGCTGACCTGTGCTGCCAGCCAGGCTCCCTTCTTCCACACACTCTTCCCAAGGAACCCTCCCTTCAGTGGGTTATACACTGTGACCTCTGACCTCCAGACACATAGTAAAACCGATTGCCATGATCTCTCCTGGAACAGTTTCCTCTCCAAATGATATAGGACTTCCCACAGGCCAAAGGCACTCTCCCAGTTAACATGTGAGAGGCAAGAGGCCAGCCTGGTAGGGCCAGACCAACTGATGAGGGTACAAAGGTAAGGGACGCTCTGGCCCAGACACATATCACCTCCCTGACCAGAGGGCTTGGTCTGATAAAATCAGCTTCACCCACACCCTTCCCCTCTGTCCCCTCAGCTCACATTCTGTCCAAGGGAACGAGTGCTTGAGGTGCGTGGGTGATAAATCAATAATCACAATGAGGAAGTACCTTTGAAATATAGAGCTGACAGATCATATCCTCCCCTGGTTTGATTTCTTTCACCGTCCGGGTGATAAATATACCTCTTCCTTGGCAGCCTGAATCCGGCTTACAAATGTATGTCTTATTTTTTCTTGACCTGCTGTAATTCTGCAAATCTCCCCAGCTATCAGAGCAGGAAGGGAATGAGAACGAGAGGCACCTTTAGCTGAGGGAGCAATGAAAAGAAAGCCTAGCTATTAAAAAAACAAAACAAAACAAAAAAAAACTATGTGACAAAAGCCCTGAAACTGACAGATGCTGCGAGGTCCAGCAATAGGAGAGACAGCCAGGCACAAAGCAGAGAGCGCAGGCTTTCAAGGGATTCAGGACTGGATTAAAGCCCAGGCAACACCACTGCCAGCGGGGTAGTCCTTTGCAAGGACTTGACCTTGCTAAGCCTCAATTCCATCCTCCACACAACAGGGATAAGGCCACCTATCTCACATGGTGATTGGTTACATGACCCAGTGTGGGCTGATGCATGCTCGCACCCTTAATGGGAGCTGAAATCCAAGCCACTGGACCCTCTGGGGCTATGCACAGGAGATCTGGAATTCTAGATCTGACACAAGCCCTGCCAGGTAACAAGCCTCTCCCCCCAATGCTGGATTTCCTTTCTGTAACCCTCACGCCAGCCAGAGTGCACACGGAAGAAAGTATATTTAGAAGGGAGAACGAGCCGGGCACGGTGGCTCATGCCTGTAAGCTCCATCCTATGAAGTGGCTGGGGCTAGGGATTGTGGTTTGAGTCCCGCTCAGGACAACATAGCGAGACCTAGTCCCAAAAAATAGCTGGGCGTGGTGGCACACGACTGTAATCCCAGCTACCTGGGAAGCTGAGGCTGGGGATTGCTTGAGTCTGTGGTACCCCGGGGAACGTGAGCCTATGGTTCCACAGGCAAAAAAAGTGAGACCTAGTCTTAAAAAAAAAAGGAGAACAAAACCAACTGAATGGATTGTAAGTCTCAGTCGAGCTCTACTTCTTGCATTTTCACTCCAAGGAGGCTTATGGGGGTGGGGAGGGAATCATTTAACAAGTCTCCTCAGTGGCCTGAAATTGGGAGGTACCTGTTGACTTGACGGCAAACACAATTCCTTCTAAGTTGATGCTAAGACCTCAAAGGTGATCCAGACAAGCTAGGAAAGGCTGGAACCCTGCAGCTCCTGGGTGGGGGAAGCACTGATGGAGAAGGGAGAGCAGGATCCCCCCAGGTCCTGCCGTGTGACTGTAATTCTGAAGGTGACACCCCCTCTGCCCTCCTTCACCTCTTCTCAAACACCAGCTCCTGTCCAGGTCATATTCGCACCATCTCCCATTTCTCCTGTTTCCTGGTGGTGTACTTCAGAATTTATAAACCAGAAACGGACATCCAGTTTCAAGAAGAACAAGGTGGGAGCAAAGGTGGGCTCACGACCACCTGTGATGCTGCCCTGAGAGAGACCAGGAGAGCCCTCCCTGCTGCTCGCCTGGGCACACACCACAACCTCACTCCCATCAGAAGCACTGTCATCCTTAGAAATTCAGAGACTGCAGAGTCAAAAGGTTCAAGTTCAAAATGAGCAACTTTCAGGCTCAGAACAAATTCTCATCCCTGTTTCTGGCAGGGGCTCTCAAGCAGCCAGCCCCTCAGGGTCATCCATTTTACAGACAGAACCTGGTGTTTTCCTCTCTTCCTCAGGAGGAGAAAGAGAGAGATCAGCTGGGGAGGGAGAGCCACAACCAGACTAGCGGGGCAAGAGGGAAGTGTGAGTTGGCAGCGGCATGAGGCGGGAGGGCACTCACTCTGCAGGTAGACACCAGGTCCTAGGGAAGAAGTGGAAATCTTTAGGGAACATCTTTAACATGCGGCTCATATTCCTGGCCAGCAAGTCCTTGCGGCAGATCTCATTCATCCCAGGGAAATGATTGATTTTCTGCAAAGGAAGTCGGAGTTCATGATTGACGGGGGAGTGGGAACACCCATGAGACCTTCTCAGGGCACAATCAAAGGGGAGTGTTCCACTGAGTAGACGTCACACTTAAACTAAGGAGCAACTCTGACCCAGATACCTGGTAACTTTTCATTTCCATCACCCGCTCCAGTGACACCGAGTAGTCGGTCCAGTAGAGAGTCCAGTCATCATTTTCCCCACCCTCTCGCAGGCCATACTGCTGGGCAGCCCTCCGCACTGCCATGGAGTAGGAGCAAGAAAGACCTGTTAGCCTGGAAAGCTGGGGGGGGGGCAGGGGGGCAGGGGGAGCATGGGGTGGGAAGGTTATGTTTCTTGGGGCTCCCAGACCAATCACTGACGGGAGACACCTCGAAGGCTAGGGACTGGCCTCCATCTTGCCCCGTTGGACACACCATTGACAAGAAGGAGGGGAGCTGGGCACGGTGGCTCACGCCTGTAAGCTTTAGCCTATGAAGCGGCTGGGGCTAGGGATCGTGGTTCGAGTCCCGTTCGGGGCAACACAGCGAGACCTAGTTCCAAAAAAATAGCTGGGCGCGGTGGTGCGCACCTGTAATCCCAGCTACCTGGGAAGCTGAGGCTGAGGGTTGCTTGAGTCTGTGGTACCCCGGGCAATAAGAGCCTGTGGTTCCACGGGCAAAAATAGCGAGACCTAGTCTAAAAAAAAAAAAAAAAAAAATGGAGGGGAGCTGAAAGCTGCGGAAGAACACCGCTTGTGCCCTGTTATCCCCACAGATGGTGATCGGGCCGAATGTTTCACCTGTGCTGCTTCCCCTGGCCAGGAAGTAGGCCTCTGGCTTTCCTCCAAACACTAAGCACTGAATGTTCAGAGAATATAAACTAATCCTTGACATCACCAGAGTCAAGCATAATTAGTAAGGTAAACGGACAGGGAAAAATTAAACAATGTATATCCAAACCGCATATAGGCTGTCACGGTCTTCTTCCCCTGGCCTTGTTTGTATTAATAGCTGGGAACTGATTCCAATACAAACTCGAAAAGCCCTCAGGGAAAATGCAGGGGAAGCTGTGCTTGCAGTGAATGGAGGCAGGACCAGCTTCCGGCATTCTGATTCACTAAGAAAAAAATGACCACACTATGCTCTATCGCACAAAGTAGGTCTGTAATCATCTCCAGATACTAACTCCTGTCTGTGACTTGTGCTCAAAAGAGCCACTGACTGTAACAACAGCAGCTTCCCTACGGTCAGATCCCAGGTCCCCACAGATATGCACCAGTGAGAGTTGAGGTCCACACCATGGTGTCAAAGCCCCTATTTTTTGGAATGAGATTTCCAACTTCCCCAAATAGTTCATTAAGCTGGAAGAAGCAAATATTTGGAAACAGCCTCTTTTTAATCCTCAAAACTATACATAAGTGAGCTCTGCTGCCTGCCTGGAACTGTGCAGGGGCATCTCTTTTTCTTTCTCCCTTTCCTAATAAGTCTGTCCTTTTCATATGCAAAGGGAAAAAAGAGAATATACAAGTCTTTTGGAGGAGTCCAGTGGGAATCCATGACAGATCCCCTACACAGATGCTCACCACTGTCATACCGGCAACTGGATAGATTAATCACCAATCATCTGGAAAAGAAAAAAGGAAAGCAGCAAGACAGAGACAGACACGCCTGCTGGAGCAAGTGACTGTACCCGGAGACATGCTGTCTCAGCAGGAGCTGTGTGCAGCCCAACCTGTCAAGTAGGCCATGCTGGCCTGTCCCCTTCCTGATGACATGACTTGAAAAGGTGGAAGTAGCTGGGCACAGTGGCACATGCCTGTAAGCTTCAGCCTATGAAGTAGCTGGGGCTAGGGATCACGGTTCAAGTCCCAATCGGGGCAACACAGCGAGACCTAGTCCCCAAAAATAGCTGAGCGTGGTGGCGCGCACCTGTAATCCCAGCTACCTGGGAAGCTGAGGCTGAAGTCTGTGGTACCCAAGGCAACGTGAGCCTGCAGTTCCACGGGCAAAAATAGCGAGACCTAGTCTCAAAAAAACAAAAAAGAAATGGTGGAAGTGCCAAAAATAAACACTCAGTACTATCACTCTGCCCCCAGGAAGAAGTGCTGGGTTGGGCTGGAGCTCAGTATGCCTGCAGCTTCCAATTACCATCATCAGCTCCTCAAGCCTTCGCCTCAGTGGCATATCAGGGACAGAAGTTGGAAATCTTTTTTGGAAGAAGTTGGAAATACTCAGTGATTCCCACCACTCTCCTCCCTCCACTAAGGGACAAGGTGCATTGTAACACAGACAAGCTCTCAGACCTCAGCATCTGAGTACAGATTCTTGCCCAGAATGGGGCTAGGCATGGCAAAACGGGAACCAAGAACTGGAGTGAGAAGCTGCAGGTCAGAGCCTAAGAAATCAAGGTAGTCCTGTTAGATTTAGTACCCTCCATTTCCAGCCAATAAACAGTTTCTTAAAAGAAGAAACGTTGGTTTCTAATAAAACACACAACTTTGTTTTCTAATAAAAAAAACAAAGAGAATAAAGATCAGGACAAGGTGTGGTTTTAGTTCCTACGCACCACTATTTGATTCTATAAAACAAATCATCACAAGTGCATTTTTTTTTTTATGATTCAAAAAAGGTTGCCAGTTGCAGCACGGGATCGGTTTCAGCCCAGGGTTTCTCCTTCCTCATCTATCAGCAACCAAGGCCTCCTCCCCCCGCCCCCCAAGCCCCATCATTTAATCCTAACCTCTTTTTTTTCCTCTTCTTCTTGCCTTGCTGCTGAGCATTCTGAAGCCCCCTTTGGGAGCCTGTGTTCTCTCTCACAAAAGCCAGGGTGCTGATTTCTCTCGGAGCTTCTGTGGAACTGTCCTCCCTCTCTTCTGAATCTGTCCCTTCGTAGCCTTCCGAAGACAGGTGCTGGGGCATCTCCTGGACCTGGGCCAAGCAGGGAAAACGCACCCTCTCCCTGAAGAGAAGGCAGAAGGTGCGGCAGTTACTTGGATCCACCTGTAGGGGGACCCCCTACCTTGCTCATGTGCATGGTGGACTGGGGTTCTGCCACCAGGCAACAAGTTTGGGCTTATAAAATGCCACCCACCCCCAGGGTTGGTGCCAGCTCCAAGAGGGAGCTGACTCCACCTCTTGCCATTGACTATACCCTTGGGGACTCACTCAACCAACCCTGGCCTTGGTTTTTCCCACCTGGGGTTTTCAGGATTGGGCTGAGATGCTATGCATGGCATTACCTGGTAAACAATCTTATTAAAGTGAGTGAGTGAGTGTCTGGAGACAGTCTCAGAAACAAGCCCAAAGCCTCCCTAGCTGAGGGAGTTAGTCCCAGAAGATGCAGATGAGGTGCTTGGAGGAGGTCCATTAACTGTTTCGGCCCTGCACTGAACCTGTCACACCGATGTGAGAGTGAGTGCCAAGGTGGCTCATGAGGTATGGGGCAGACAGCTGCTGACTCAACAAGACAGAAGGAAGTCCAGGGCCAGATGCAGACCTTCACAGACTCCAGCGACAGGAGAGGCTGCCACTTCTCCTTATGCGCCAATTAAAAACAAGACCAAACCATACCTATTGGATACCTATAAGGAAGCCCAGCAGAGTTCTCACCCCCACCCCATCATGCCTTCCTTGATGTTTGCTTCAAATTTCAAAATTTTAAATGGTTTTTAATGTTCTTAACTTCACTAATCCTTAGGAATGTGCTTTTAAATCCTTAGGAGTTTGCCTGTGGGTAACCTAGATTGCCTAGGCCCAATTAACTGATTAATGGCCCCTTCATATCTAAGGTGTCTATGAATGTAATGCCAAATTTCTGGTGTCCTCACCTCCAAAAACTCTGTCAGCCGGGCATGGTGGTGCATGCCTAGGAAGCTGCGGCTGGGGCCAGGGATCGCAGTTCGAGTCCCACCGGTGGCACGTAGTGAGACCTAGTCCCCAAAAATAGCTGGGCGTGGTGGTGCGTGCCTGTAATCCCTGCTACCTGGGAAGCTGAGGCTGGGGATTGCTTGAGTCCATGGTACCCTGGGCAACGTGAGCCTGCGGTTCCTCAGGCAAAAATAGCAAGACCTAGTCTCAAAAAGAAAAAAAAAAAGCCCTGCCAACTTCCCCTCCATTTCAGTTCCCCCTCCTTTGGTGCCACAAGTCCTCTTACCACTTACTACCATTGTTCCCTTACAAACTCATTTCCCCCCTCAAAGATATTACTAATATCTTCTTCATAATTTATTGTTGTTGTTGAAATAAGGAGGTTTAGAAAAGGGTAGGGTGGGAAACCAGCTGTCGTTTTCCTACCCTGAGCCTTTATGTTGTCTCTTTTAGTCTCGATTTTCAGCCTAATTATTCTCTTCATCTTAATCAAAACACAAACAATTTATTTCTGCTTTATGCCCACTTAATATCATTTCACAAACTTCCTTTGGGATGTGGTAACAATGATATGCTTCTAGTTTTTTTAGCAACATCCCATTGAAAGAGTGTGTTATTGAAATTAATGGTTGCCCTACTGCTGGTAACACAAGTTGCCATAAATATGCAAAAAAAATGGTAGAAATAGTTCTAAATTGCACTTTAGATAGAAAGCCCCTCTTGCTTTAGGATTATTTTCTTATACAGTGCCAGGATTATCAGGTCAACAAATATGAAAGTTATGTAGCTTCTGATATTTATGTATGTGTTTTTTATTTATATCACCATGTTGTTTCCCAGAGGGGTTCCAGCAATTGGGACTTCTACGGGCAACATGCAATTATAAGAGGTTCACCACAGGCACGCGATCTCTTGGGAATCACCCCCTCTGAACCCAAACTTGCTAATTCTAGCTAAGCTTTATACCCTACGGCCATGATTTTTACCATCACTACACCCTTCCACCTCTCTGTCTCTTACCCAAGTCAAAACTGGTGGTGAGTGGCACCTCTAACTCAGAGGCTGCCTATAAATAATACTCATACCTTATGTGGGTATAATTCTTTAGGCTTTTCAGAGAATTGTCACATTCATTGAATGCTCACAACCACTTGAGAAAAAAGGCAGAGTTATTAAGTTCACCAAGGATTGCCACCTCTCTCTCTCTCTCTCTTCTCTCTGTTTTTTTGTTTTTTTGAGACTAGATCTCGCTATTTTTGCCCATGGAACCGCAGGCTCAAGCTGCCCGGGGTACCACAGACTCAAGCAATCCCCAGCCTCAGCTTCCCAGGTAGCTGGGATTACAGGTGTGCGCCACAACGCCCAGCTATTTTTTAGGACTAGGTCTCACTATGTGCCATAGGTGGGACTCAAACCGTGATCCCTGGCCCTGGTCGCAGCTTCCCAGGCCGCCGCTTACAGGCATGTGCCACCATGCCCAGCCCTCACTTATTTCTCTCGCTGAGGAAGTTGCCACTTACACCCAGTTCTTTCATGGAGACACCTGAGCCAGGAATAGAAAGAGCTGTGCTCAGTACTGCTAACCAAAGCAACCCGGGCCCCAGTGAACAGGCACATTCTTGCAAAGGTCAAGAGGATTAAGGCACCAGAAATCTTAGCCTTGGACTGCTCCTTTTCTTCCAAGTAAACTATCAGCTCCACTCCCCTACTCCTCTGTGAGAGCTCCTATTTACCAAGCCCTGGAGGAGTGGCTCCATTTACCTAAAAGTTAATGTTAACTTTTTTTTTTTTTTTTGAGACTATGTCTCACTATTTTTGCCCATGGAACCGCAGGCTCTCTTTGCCCGGGGTACCACAGACTCAAGCAATCCCCAGCCTCAGCTTCCCAGGTAGCTGGAATTACAGGCGCGCGCCACCACGCCCAGCTATTTTTTTTTTTTTTTTGGAACTAGGTCTCGCCACGGGCCCCAGGTGGGACTCGAACCGTGATCCCTAGCCCCTGCCGCTTCATAGGCTGAAGCTTACAGGCACGAGCCACCGTGCCCAGCTAATGTTAACTTGAGGAGAGAAAACTGACCCTGGATCTCTGGAGTTGCCAGTTGTCTTTACATTTTGCCAGTCCTTGCCCAAGTGGTAAGAACAAGTCATGGAGCTGGTAGCACCATGTGTGGTAGCATGTGTCTTTAATCCCAGCTACCTGGGAGGTTGAGGCTAAGGATTGCTTGAGTCCATGGGTTTGGGACTACCCTGGGCAACATAGCGAGACCTAGACTCTTAAAAAAAAAAAAAAAGACCAAGTCATGGCTGCTTTTATTTGTCTGCCTTAAAGAGAAACTCTTAAGTGGTCAGATCTTGTTTACTCTTGCATGGGAGGGGAGGGCAGCAGTACATAGTCAGGAGCTGCACCCATGTACTTTTAAAATAATTGTTTACTGCAGCATTCTTGCCAACGTTCCTTTGTATTTTAAGTTATCTGTGATACCAGAGGTCACCTGGATGGCACCTGAGACAAGTGCAAACAACTGTCATAGGCATATGTCACTTTTTTTGGCTTTTTTAGTCTTCTTTCTCCCCGTACCCCAGCCCTCTATTTCCTTTCTAATCCATAAAGCTAAATCCTTCTGGCTTCTCTCCAAAGTCTCCTGAAAAAGGCTATCTCCTTGAAAGGTTGCCTGTGGGGGGTTCTACCCTGAACGTAGCTTGTAGAAACAGGCTACAATTGTGTGTTCCTGTTAGAGATGTTAAGTAGAAGTATCTGCTGATAACTGGGAAAAGTAGATTTCTCACAAAAATTCAGATTTTAAAAAATTTTTTTGGAAAAGCTGGTTCTCATTGCTTCATTCCAACAATCAACCAGAGCCAAGTAATGGCTCCCTCTTTACATATTTTCTAGTCTGTCTCAATCCCTAATAGCCCTGTTGTCTTCCAGAAACAGAAGCTAAGCAGCAGTAACTCTTGTGCTGCTATTTTCCTTATAGCAGCATTAAAAGAGGTAGTATTTCCCTATACCCATATCACCACTCTTGTTTAGGTTACATGTCTGGCTCCAAAACTGAATTTTCCAGTCCTCCTCTGCCATATCTCTGGCCTCCAAGCAGTAACAAGTTAGAACAAAAGCTGTTCTCCCCAGGGCTGGACCAAAAAAAAAAAAAGTTTTTTTAATGTCCCCATTTTCAGAAGACAAATTAGATTTGATCTAGCTGAAATCAACCCACTCAGTCTTTTCAGACATGGGCTTTCTGTGGTTTTACCAGATTTCTCTTACTCTGTCTCAGCAACTACTCCCTACTAACTCACGGCCTTCTACCTCCTCTGCTGCCTAACAGTTGGCTAGTCCAAAGCAGCTCTGTAGCTCTGAGGAATCAGGGAGGAGAGGCAAGAGACCTGAAGGACAAGGCCAAAAGCAAACACACAAGAGTGAGATATATTTAATATATACACTCTCATGCCTGTAAGCTTAGCCTATGAAGCGGCTGGGGCTAGGGATTGCGGTTTGAGTTCCACGTGGGGCCTGTAGTGAGGCCTAGTTCTAAAAAAACAGCTGGGTGTGGTGGCGCGAGCCTGTAATCCCAGCTACCTGGGAAGCTGAGGCTGGGGATTGCTTAAGTCCGTGGTACCCCGAGCAACATGAGCCTGCGTTTCCAAGGACAAAAATAGCAAGACCTAGTCTCCAAAAAAAAAAAAAAAAATATATATATATATATATATATACACACACACACACACCACTGTTAGGGCCTCTGCTGCTAGAGACGTGGCTTTAAATGCTTAGCAGACAGAGCTGGGTGTGATGGCACGCGCCTGTAATCCAAGCACTGGGAGGCAAGAGACCAAGGATCGCTTGAGTTTGCAGGTTTGAGGCTACCCCAGGCAACATAGTGAGAACTGGTCTCAAAAAAGCCAAGTGGGTGCAGTGGCAGGCACCTGTAATCCCAGTTACCTGGGAGCTGAGGCTAGGGACTGTTTGAGTCCACGGGATCAGGACTACCCTGGGCAACATAGCAAGATCTAGTCTCAAAAATAAATAAACAAACAAACATAAATGTTTAGCAGATAGCTGCAGTGTGGTGGCTAAGAATGCAGATTCTGGAGTTCTTGTGCCTGGATCTAAAGCCTAGCTCATCCGCTGTCTAGTTATGACCTCAGGCAAGTTACTTACCTTCCCTCTGCCTCAGTTTCCTCATCTGTAAAACAGTTTGCCCTACCCATTTGGACTTAGATGATAACTCATTTGGATTAATACAAAGTGCCTAGAACAGTCCTGTCTAGTCTTCTCAGTGGTGTGGCCCCGGACTGTGAACACCCTGATGGAAGGGGCTGTGTCTGAATTTTCAGCTGCTACCACAATTCCTGGCACTTAGCAGAGGGCTGTGTATTTTATAAATGAGTGGACTGGAAGAGTGAAGAAATGTATGAACTAATTTAGCCTTTCTAAGGTTCACTTTTCTGTGTAACAGAAGGGTTGCTGTGTCAATTAAGTAAATAACATTTTTAAAAACATTGACCTTGGGTCCTTTCCTATAGTAACAAATACTTAAAACACTTAAGTTTCATTTATAAATAATAGTAGCTACCATGCGCAACCTACTCACTGACAGGTATTACACTAAAGCAATTCATCTACATAATGTCTCGTCCTAGCATAGATTATCTTCCCTCTATTACGGATGAGAATACTGAGATGGGAGAGGTTAAAAGCAATGTTTGTCTGACCCCATATCCTGACTCACATTCATACCCCATCTTGTCTTTTTCTCTCTGCTGATCACCCAAAAACAAGTGTGACAGTAATATGAAATAACTGACCTCTTAGCTCCAAGAGCAGTCTGGGTGACTGCTTGAGAATCCCTTAAAAAGCACTTGGTCTCAAACCGGGCACGGTGGTGCGTGCCTGTAAGCATCAGCCTATGGAATGCAGCTAGGACTGGTGATTGCGGTTTGAGTCCTGCCCAGGGCAACACAGTGAGACCTAGTTCCAACAAAATGGCTGGGTATGGTGGCGCAAGCCTGTGATCCCAGCTACCTGGGAAGCTGAGGCTGGGGATTGCTTGAGTCTGTGGTACCCTGGGCAACGTGAGCCTGCGGTTCCATGAGAAAAAATAGCGAGACCTACTCTCAAAAAAAAAAAATAATCATGTGGTCTCTCCAGTGGCTGGGAGATGGGCTCCCAGCCCAAGACACCAGAACTACAGGGCACAGAAAAAGCACCACATGACAGACACCTGGAAAGGAGCCTGGAGATCCATACCACCATGCACCTGCTCTTCAAGAGGTTCCTGACATGCTCAGCCTGACCACTTGCTTCAGTTACTCCTGGAGATCCACGTAGCCTGATCTGTCATGATGCAGGAGTACAAGTCCACACCCAGTAAAAAAGGACATTGTAACAGAAAAGGACAAGACCAATGGGCCAAATATTGGCCAAAGACTTGCGGAGTTGGAGTGACCAGAGGAGGGAAAGGGGAAAGGGGGAGGTTAGGAGGATGGAGGACATTATGGGAGGGCCACACCTAAGGGGAACAACAAGCACACAAACATGACCAATATTGTATGAAAGTTACAAAATAAAAATTTAAAGAAAAGAATCAAGACCTGGCATGGTGGTGCATGCCTGTAGGTGGCAGTCTAGGGAGCCACGGCCGGGGCCAGGGATGGCGGTTCGAGTCCGGCCAGGGGCACATAGTGAGACCTAGTCCCAAAATATAGCTGGGCGTGGTGGTGCACACCTGTAATCCCAGCTACCTGGGAAGCTGAGGCTGGGGATTGCTTGAGTCTGTGGTACCCTGGGCAACGTGAGCCTGTGGTTCCATGGGCAAAAATAGTGAGACCTAGTCTCAAAAAAAAGAATCACTTGATCTCATATCATTTCCCCTAAATCCAACTACTTCTCAATTCCTACCTCTAACAAGAGGCCTAAATCTCCCCAGAACCTCCACAACCTGGGAATGGTTCTATTATTTCTACTTTGTTTTTATTTTTCACTTTTCCTTCCCCC
>PVHY01013462.1:0-41302 GCA_004024945.1 Uropsilus gracilis | reverse complement strand
ATTCCCTTTTTTGGGGGTGCAGTGTCCTGTAGATATCTATTAGGTCCATTTGGTCTAGGTCTTCCTTTAAAGCTTTTGTGTCCTTGTTTAGCTTTTGTTTTACTGATCTGTCTTTTGGTGAGAGTGGGGTGTTAAAGTCTCCTACGACATATGTATTTTCACCAATATTTGATTTCAGTTCTGCTAGTAGCTGTCTTATTAATCTTGGTGCTCCCTCATTTGGTGAATATATGTTGGTAATTGTTAAGTCTTTTTGGTGAGTTGAACCACGCACCATTAGGTAGTGTCCGTCTTTATCCTTTGTCACTTTTTTCTAAAATCTGCTTTATCTGCTATAAGAATGGCTACCCCTGCCATTCTTGGGACCGTTTGCTTTTAGAATTGTTCTCCAGCCTTTCACTTTCAGTCTATGTTTATCTTTAGGAATTAGATGTGTTTCCTGGAGACAGCAGAATGTTGGGTTCTCTCTTTTGATCCAGTCTGCAAGTCTGTGTCTTTTGATTAATGAGTTTAGACCACTGACATTTAGAGTGACTATTGATGTGTGGGGTTCTAATGTTGGTTTTCTAGAGGTCATTTGAGGTTTTGCTTTGGTTTCTTGTTATGTATATTCTACTTATTTGTCTAAGAGTTTTGGTCCTGAAGCTTCTTCCAATATCAAATGGCAACTTTTCCTGGAAGCTACCCTGCTCTCCAAATGGGAAACACCCCCCCCCCACCTATTTCCACACACCCTCCCCCAGCACTTTATTTCCTTGCCATTCTCTTATAGTGATCATCATGTGCTACCTTGGTTGTCGTAATGGCTTGGTTTTCTCTATTTTGTGATTACAAAACCTTTAAAGTGGGTTTATCAGACTAGCATAATGCCTGGCACCTGGAATGTTTAAACACTGGAAAAACCACTGAATGAGCAAATGAGCTGGTGTCTTACCTAGTTTGGGAGTTGGGGAGATTTTGATGCATCTTTGAATCTACAGACTAGTCTCAGTGCCCTACTTATAGCATATACTACATTTTTGTTTGTTGGCCGCCAGACGCAAGGTAAAGAAATGAATCGACCAGAAGAGATTGCACAGTCACAGCTGGGGGTCAAATGGAAGTATGAACCATGAGACAACTTTATTAACAAAAGAAAGGGGTATTTATAGGGACACAGGGCAAGGGCCTGTTGAATTCCAAAGAAGACAAACAAACTTGAGAGACAATTAACATTTTAAAGCAAAGAGTAATTGAGGAAGGGAGAGTGTATGCAGGTGGTTGCTATCTCTGATTAAGAAAGCCAAGGGCACCAGTGTGGTCTCAGAAGGTCATTTTAGTAAATCAATCCCTAAGTTTTCTTAGGAGCAGTGAATGAGAGAGGTTTTTGTTGAATGAAAAAAATGTGTGCAGGAATGAAGGCATAAAGAATGGATGGATAAATGAACTATCGAACAAATGTCTGGGACACAGGTGGGAAATCAAGGTGAGCACAAGTCATGCTAGGTATTAGAATTCCTTGAAAAGAATTAATAGCATTTGAAGCAAATGTGTAATATTCTGGATGCCAGAAGAAACCTTTTGAAATGTCTGCTCTCAATCAAAGTGTATGAATAAGAAGCGTGAAAGCCTCTTTTTCCTTAGTGATGGTGATAGTAAGTACAGGAACTAATATTCTACAGTCTGTGCTATTTTAAGAGTAAAACATACTGATATTTCTCAGTATGCTAATATTTGTTTTAGGCATTGAAAAATGAAGTCACAATCATTTCTATCTTGAAGCACAGATAGAGTTTTCACAGGGTATTAAGAGTCCATCCAGGCTTAGGCTCCTCCCTTTGTTGAAGGCCTTTGCAGTATAGCCTGCATGGATAGTGAGGCAGGTGTCTTCTGCAGGGGTCACTTGTGTGCCCACGCCAACCTCCATTTCTAGCTCTAACAGGGGTGGGAGACTGAGAGCTTGAGACCTGTCTGACTCTCTTGCAGGTAGAACAGATGGTGGCTGTAATAATTTCTCTCCTTTTCATAATCCTGATAAGTAAGAATTTATCCCACATAATGTATGTTTAAAAATTTTCATGAAAAATTTTGTAATTGTTGTAATCACAATTCCTTTCTTTTTAAAAAAGGAGCAAAAAAACCAGGTTTTGAGCAGAGTATGCTTTTTCCTCTGTCCATAAACCTCCCATGTTAGCAGTTAAGCACATTAAATGGAACAGGAAAATGAACCACATTGAGATACATTGACTAATCACTTATATACCTGATATTATAGTTTAAGTTTTTTAGGATGGAAACATGATTTCTCAAAAGTTGGGTATTGCACCTGTTCCCATGGATATTTACTTAAACATTGCATCAAGTACTGAAGTGACTTAAGATTGGCGATTCTGATCCTTCCCTTTTGAAAAATGTCCCCCAACGTGGTCAGTGGATCAACCGATCTTCCTCAGTGTGTTGACAACGGAGCAATTTTATATAACAAACTTTCTGAGATTTTGACAACACTTTCTGAGTGTTGACAACGGAGCAATTTTATATAACAAACTTTCTGAGATGGTGGAAATGTTCAACATCTGTGCTGTCAAGTGCAGCACATGTGGCCTGTGAGCTGTTGATACCAGTCAACAGTTGTAGCAACAGTTGATACCAGTCAGTGAGGCTGAGGAACTGAATTTTTAATATTATGGCTACCCCATTTAACAGGACAGATTTTAGAGTCTGATGGCCTCTCTATAGGTGGTCCTGAGAAAGGCGTTGGAGAGAAGAGACTGTCTTCTACCCCCATTCTATTAGAGTAGCCTGGAGAACACCAGACCTCTCCCTTCCATTCCTCAATATTTTCCCCACCAACTTCAGAAGGTTAAATGACAGAGTGGGAAGAACCAGGATTTTGTATCCACCTTTATGAGTTCAGTCTTTCTACTCAGCTTCCAAACTGGGACCGGGATCATGACAGCCCTGTCTGTGCTGTCTTCAAAACTGTTGTTTACAGATTATTTCTACATGAAGATGATGAAGAGTAAAAACCCATTTTTTTTACAAAGAACAATTATTAATCAATATTTTCTTTTTGAAATAGCTGGAGCCAAATGAGATGCTCCTCTACTTTACCTCTTAACTCACACTGTTGACACACACAGTTGGAAGAACCTTTTCTTGTTGAGCTGCTACCACTTTGTTCTGTGGAGTTGAGCATAGTCTCTTTCATATTGTAACCACTGTCCTGAACTTACTGATGTTCAGAAGCAAGAAAGTCACTTACCCCTCTCATGAAGTTTGTCTCATTATTGAGACAAACAGATAAACAAGGTCATGAAGAAAAAAACTTTGTAAGTAGAAATAATAGCAAGACGTGAAGCTGAAAGAAAAGGCTTTTTTTAAATTTATTTTTTATTTTTTGAGGGAAGAGGATGCCTTGGAGTCTCTCACAAAAGCTTTATACATATACACAAAGATGGAAATGAGAATGAAGAAAAAGGAGAATTTGGTTTAGAGTGGCCATTCTGATTTACGGTGATTCCAGGTCCTTAGCAAAATGCCAGCCATTTTCATAGATGCATAGCCATACCATTTCTTACTCCACCCTTCATTTCAGATGCCGTGTACATCCCATTCTCATCTTGCCACCAGCATGGACCATTGATAGCCTCCCATGATGTCTGAGGGACAACACTGCAGCGATTCTTTATTTTTGGGGAGGGAGTGGTGGTCATTGACAGGACATAATTATTTTATTTTGTCTGAATTATTTACAGTGAAAGGAAGCAGTTTGGAGAGGAGGGGGGTGTAAATCAACCCCACTCACATTGATTTAACCCAGAGTGAGAAGAGCAAACCTATTAAGGAGAAAAGTCACTTCCTTTCTTCCTCTTTTCCCACCCCCACCCCCAAGTCTTAGGGAAAATATAGATAATGCAAAGTGAAGCCTTGGATGGCTGTCAGGAAGGGCCAGTGACTAGGTATTCGTGGCCTTGGTGAAGGACTAATTCCATTATTGCAGGTGAGTGCTGACCCGGCTTTCAGTGGTTCAGTTCTCTCTCCTACCTCTCTTGCATCTTGCATGTTGGTGCATAATGAACACCGAGTATGGATTTAAATCCCATTTAGAGGATGTTCAGAGAGAGAACCTGTCATCAGGAGAGTTGGGTTTTAGTCCCAGAAGAGCCATTCCCTCATTCTTTTTTAAACTGAAGATTTGTAGCTCTCCAACCTCCAAAAGAACTCACATATGATTTACAGAGGCAAACATAGAATGTGAGGGAGACTTTGAGGATGAAACAGAATGAAATCCCCCTCAAGGAAGCATAGTAGTTTGATGCTCCAGCATCACTAGGGTAGGAACAGTTGGCCTGTGGAACTATGGCTGTTTTGTATTTCTATTTTTCTTTGTGAAATAATGAAATCCAAACCCACCTCCTACCTGGTGATGATAGGTGGGGTAATGTTTGTGAGAAGAGACACCCATAGCCTTTGACTTACTGTTGCCTTCTTACATTAAGAAGACAAACAAAATGTCCTTAGACACAGAGCATTCTCTGATCCACTGCATGTCCCTGAAGAGAAATACCTGCATCCTGGTACATGGAGGTGATTTGAGGTCTGGGCACCCCCTGAGAAGGATATGGTGGAACTCCAAGCAGAATTGTGATTTTATTTATTTACTTTCTCACAAGAAAGTAATATAAATACATATTTATATTTAAATATAATGCCAAAAATGCTTACAGGTTTATAACATGTGAATTATAAGACTTTGCAATAAAACAAATATCCATGTTTTGACCTAGAAAAATTAAGAAATGCATTATTGCCATTGCTGAGGATCCAGGGACATTTTTTTTTTTTTTTTTTTTTTTTACTTCTGGAGGTAACCACTCTCATTGTACCTATAATTCTTTTGCTTTTTAAAGACAAGTTTTCAGTATGCTGGAATTCTATGTAAATGAATCATACTGATGTATTCTATGAAGTGCTTTTTTATTCAACCTTATATTTGTGAGATTTATTCAAGTGGATACAAGTAATATACTCAATTCACATTCACTACTGTTTGTTATTCTATCGCATGAATACTCTAAGGCTTATTTAGCCATTCTCTTGTTGATGACAATCTGAATGTTTCAATTTTTTTTAATTACAAACCTCATTGCCATGAATATTCTCATCCAATCTGGTCTCTTGGTGCTCAGGTTTGCGAGTCTCTCCATTTCTTGAGACAAGCATTGGTGGCTTTATCATCTACTTAGTGGTTGTTCAAGCTATGGTCCCATCAGCAATATTTAAAAGGAACTCAAGAATTCTAGTGAATCATGGGTGGATTAAGCTGCTCTCAAATATCTAGTTACAAGTAAAAACACCACTTGTCTAACAGGAATCTATAGATGATGACGTTTGTGGGATGATGATGAGAACAAACCCTAACATAATGCTTGCTCTGAGTCAGGCACCATCGGAACACTCACATATATGGAGTCAGTCAAAGCTTGTAAGTACCCTGAGAGGTATGCGTTATTCTTCATCTATAAGTATAGAAACACAGAGAAGTAACGAGTTATGACTGTAACAGGTTATGTAACAGGTAAGTAACAGGTTGTGACTGCTAAATATAGGATCTAGAATTCGAACCACTGCTGTAAAACCCTTGTTTCACTTTAATCGTTAACCTGTGAATTTACTCTAAATGTGCCAGTAAAAATGGTAACTCCATGATTGATAAGTGATTGGTTACCCTGACACTGAAGGGGTTAAAATTACCTTTCCAGTCATGCTTCTTACATACTCCCTCTTCATAGTTCTCACCACAAGTTTTGATATAGTTAAGCTCGTTAGAACTTAATAAAACAAGTTAAGTGAGAGAAAAATACTCTTTTTGGGATCACATCAAATTTATATAACCACCTGGGCTAGGGTGAGGAAAACAGTGAGAAGGGATTCTTACATCAAAATGCCCTAAATCCTAGTCAACAGAACCTCCCTAAAGTTAGTGTTGTGGTTACTGGCAGATAACTGGACTAGGAGAAATGATTATTCCTAACGGCCCATCTTCAAATAGCTAAACTATAGTACTATGGTTTGTGCGGCAAAGCAATGGGGGAGGATATTGACTATTTTAAGGGCTGCACAAGATGGCTAAAATATGACATAATAATACTGTCATAAGATATATAAGCATTCCGCCGGGCACGGTGGCTCGTGCCTGTAAGCTTCAGCCTATGAAGCAGCCGGGGCTAGGGATTGCGGTCCGAGTCCGGCCTGGGACCCGTAGCGAGACCTAGTTCCAAAAAAACAGCTGGGCGTGGTGGCGCGTGCCTGTAATCCCAGCTATCTGGGAAGCTGAGGCTGGGGATTGCTTGAGTCTGTGGTACCCCGGGCAATGTGAGCCTGTGGTTCCACAGGCAAAAATAGCAAGACCTCGTCTCAAAAAAAAAAAAAAAAAAAAGATATATTTTTTGTCATGAAAACATCAGCAAAAATGAAGAACCATACATAAATTCATACTTCAAGATCAATAAAACTGTATTTTTTATTCAAATTATTCATATTAGTCCATTACATGGAGTCTTCAACCCTCAATCTCTCACTTTCCTTCATTGATACCTAGGCATTTGAACAGGATAGGAAAGTGGTGTTACTAAAATTTAGTGGTTGAAATCTTTGTGATCAGTCTCTAACAGTAAACACATTTTCAAAGATGATTAATTGCAATGTTCTCAAGATAATAATTTCTTTTTCATTTGTTTGTTTAAAATAGTGATATTCATGTGAAAACCTAGCACAAGGGCAAAATCATTATGCTCTTCCTGTGTCAAACTAGACATATTTCATGTTGAAATATGTCATTTTTAATGTTGAAAAAAAAAGTCTTGAAAGATTTGGCCTATAGAGTAAATTCCAAAATGGGAAACAACACCAGTTCTGTAATGAGATGTAAATCATAACGCCAACATTTATCTTCTCTTCGTGAGTTCAATTCCCTGCAGCTGCATAGAGAGGAAAAAATATTGGAGCAGGGACTAATAAAATGAGTACAACTGGCTCCACATGTTTGAATGACACTTTAAAAAAAATTAGAGTATTTGAAAAAAAAAAAAGAAAAAACCTGGCAGGTTTATCTAAGACATTTTTCCCTTTTCTGAAAATATCTCAGCCTCATTGACTTCTATCAGTTGTCTTGAATCTCACTAGTGGGAGTGTGTATGGACTATGGGGCAGCCTTTTTCTACAGGAGGCAGTGTTGAGAAGGAATGTACTCTCATGTGTCATAAATTGTATTAATCATATTATGGTTTTCTGTTTGGCAGCCATTGGGAAGATCGACATTGAGGTGCCCTGAATTGAGGTGTTTCTGAATTTGGGGGGTTAAAATAAGAGAAAGGGAATGAAGACAAAGGCATAAAGCCTAGGGGTTTATGGTAGCCTAAAGAGGCAGAGCATGTGAGGAAAGATAGGAACATTATTGAAAAGGGGGTGAGGAATTTAGGCTAGGAAGATAAACCTAACTTACTTAAGAATAGACCTGCTCTCTCCCTACCTAATTCTAGGCCACTATTACTTCTAAAAGAAACAAAATTTTTTTGCTAAGCTAATGTGGCGAACTGCATTGCTTTTTTACAAAAATGCACTCAGTACATTATAACTGAAAGATTGACTCCGTTCTTTCACCCTCCTATTTTGGGTTTCTATGGGATCAGTGTATTTTCCCACCCCTTGACTTTAGACTGGTTCATGAAATTTGTTTTGGCCAACCACATATGGACAGGAGTATACCACTTTGACCCTAAACCTTAAGACTATCTTTTTCTGCTTGTCCTCTTGTTCACTTTTGCATTTTCTGATCTCTTCAACAAATGAGCTTTCCATGGGTAGTGTTACCCTTTTAGCAACTTGAAACAGAACCACAGGAGCCCAGCTACAATTAACTTATCTACAACAAACCTGCAAGTTTCCAAACTCTGAAGTTCTGGAGTTTGAATAAAAGTGCCTTGCCAGGAAGTTGCTTCTCTCCCTCCTTTACTTATTCAACCTATTTATTTTTTATATCCTGGAATGTCTTTGTAATATTTTGTCCAATTAAAAGGCTTAGAAGTCTGAACGCCTGCCGTGAACACCTTGCTCTTCCTAGAAATCACAGTCTCCCATACCTGTGCATGCAGTACCTTCTACCCACAGCATTCTCTCAGCCTCTGTAGAGATTTCTGTTTCTTCTCCAGTCCTTATGATTTCAAAGGTGTCCGTCCCTGAGTTCCTGGCTATATCTCTTAAAAGATGGAACCTAATTGCCATTCCCTTAACAGTGAGTTGTGCTTAGTTACTTTGAATGAAAAAAAAATGTAGGAAGTGATGTTGTGTGATTTCAAGATTTGGATCTCTGTCTATCATCTACCTGTTCCTATCTTTGTCTCTCATTTCAGTCCCACTCTCTTAGGTAAATCAGTTGACATTTCAGGGGAATATTCAAGTGGTTCCATGGAGAAGCCTCTCCTGTGAGGAACTGAAGCCTCCTGCCAAAGCTCCATGAGAGATGATGATCACTGGCTCATGAGAAGCTGTGACAATTTTTGACTCACAGAAACTGAGACAAATAGGGTGCTTGTCTTAAACTGCTCTATCTGGGGGTAATTTGTTATGTAGAACATATAATTAATATACATGTATATAACAAATTACCCTCTATCGGGGGTAATCTGTTATGTGGAATATAATACAGCCAACTCAAAATTATTTTTTATGGTTTTCTATGATTCTTTCCTGAAATGCTTGTTAATAATTTTCTTATTTTTATATTCTTCAATATATACCTCACTTGCAGAACTTATTCCATATTATCTATTTACATATCTGTCTTCTTCAATAGACTATGAGATACTTGTATTTTCAGATGTCTGGAACAATTCTTTGCCTCATATATTGGATAAAGGATTAAAATAATTGCCACAATCAAAATTAAAATAATTGAAAAAAAGAAATAAGACAAAAGACTTAAAAAGTCCTCTTTACTTCTGTCACAATTTTGACCATAAAATCCATACTACATTTTTTCACAACTTGTGAAACTTTTCACAACTTGTAAAACTCCTACTTTGGCAAATGAGAGGTATTCCTGGTCAGATGTTGTGTATAGATTTCCAGAGTCTGTAAAAGCCCAGCACCAGAGTTTTGACTAGGCTTACAGGTGAACAAGTTTGAAGTCTCACCTTGCAAAACTAGCTCCAGGTTTATGTAAATAGAAAGTACAGAATGTATGTAAAAAGAAGGGGTAAATAGAAGGCATAAAATTTACCAAACTGTACAATTGTTTGTTATTTTAGTGATACATAGTTAAATCAAATTGTTGAGGTGGTATCTAGTTAATTACATGTGGATCCTAAGATTTAAAATGAAAGTCTTTGGGTATATGTCAAACCATACAGTTTTTAAAATTGAATTTTAATGCTGATAATAAGATTTTTGTCTTTATTTTTATTTTAATGATCATTTAAATATTAGTAGGAGAATATTCTGGATCATCTGGAGGTCAACCTAGAATAATAATTTAGATCTGCCATGTAATTTTAAGTCCCCAGTATATAACTTAACATGACTCCAATGGCCCCCAAGGTGATAGGATTTATCTCTTAACATGTTACCCTCAGACTGAGGTCTGTGGGCTTGTAATTTCAAGGACCTACAAGTTTTTTACATTTGAAAAACAGTGATAGAGACAATAAATGCTTCCTCTGAGGAGGGATTATTGATTTTTCATCTGGGTAGTCAAGAGAAGGTTTTATGAGAAAGCTGGCATCTGAGCTGGCCCCAAGGACAGGCCCTGTGTGCTTCCTCTTAACAAATGACATCAAGTGTCCACTTAAACTATCTGCTTGAGAAACTATCCCCTTTCAGGGGCCATTCATTACTTCTTGGTTATTCTTTGAAAACCTCTATGTGTTAGTTATATTTAATTATAGTGTGGCCCAGGGAGAAGATGGAGTGGAAACTGTCTGCAGGGAGAACTGAGAGAAGTAAGGGGTGGGGCTTCGCAAGGAACAGGTCAGCCAAAGTGCAGGGCAGATGCAGGCTCCTCTGGGACACGTGGTCCTGTGCTTGTAAAAGTCCTTTGTGAGGGACAAGACTTGAGAGTGTGTTTTCTGTATTAGCGAAAGAATTTGGGCAGATTATTTTTTTGTCATTTTATACCTTTGGGGATGACTCTGCCGATACTATACCTGGTTTAAATCTATTGTTGTTTTGTTGATTAACCATTTCAGCATCCTTTGCTCATTGACTGAAGCTAGTGAGCATGTGCGGCATTTTCAATGTATGTGTCATTTTTTATCCTTGCAAAAGGCGTTGAGGCAAATATTAAGTATTGTTCTTGTTGAAAGGTGAACACAGGAGTCATTTCAATGGAATAACCCCGCTATCTCCCACTCTTACTCCTACCCCAACTGGGTAAGTCCATTCGGGCATCTGGTTGTGGAAGAACCAATATGTTGTCTGGGCTCAGCTGGTAGAGAGAATAACCCTGGCTTCTGGTTTTCCAGTTCCACTTGTAGTTCCCATTTGACCTGCATATGATTTGTTTCCTGTGCACAGGAAACAAGCTTTTCAGTTGTGTCTTGCCAATGAAATCCTCCATACTTAAGCTAATTTGAGTGGATTAGTCTTTTTTGTATTCACACATAATCTTCTAAAACAAAGCTGAAGCCATTAACCTCAAGAGACCATGATACTCAGGGGAGCAATATCAGTTTACTAGTTTAGATACTATACCAGCATTCACTCACGAAGTGAGAGGAAGATGGACATTACCATGGAACACAAGTTGGTAAGTGTTTCTTGACCACTGTTGAAGAAATCTTATCTTTTAATATGGCCAAGGGTGGACCAAGCACCTCAGTGTGGTGTGCACTGCCCAGAGCTGAGGACATTTCAACAAAATCTGAGATGAGTAACCATGGTGACTATGCGTGAGTCTGTGAGTGCATGGTGCATGCATATGTGTCTGTGTGGACACTCACACACATGCTCCCTCAATTTTCCATGCCTTCTTTGTGAATAACAAAATCTTAATAGTGGAAGAAATACCACTGATGTTCTTTCAGGTGTCTGATGAAAATCTAAGTGCTCTCTTTATACCAACTGCACTATTTAATCAGGAGTGGCTAATATGAATGTGCAAATTGTAATGAATTTCAAGTATTGCAACCTACAGACATTGACAGGAACTGAATTCCTGGGGTATACAACTTGTAATTGAAAATCTTTACATTTTAGTTCCACTTGTCATTTTTCTAATTTTCTTCAAAGACTGTCTATTAAAATAATACCTTTTCTCTGTCTATCAAAAGTTAGGCTTTATTTGAAATGTATATTGTTGGAAATTGTTAATTCCAATATGTTTGAAACTTGGTCTTTGTTGAAGGTGTAGGGGGGACTTTGATCCTGATAAGTAACACATTAGTAAGTGGAGGTAGGCATGAAAAATATTACTTTAAAGTTGATTTCTTTTACAATGCGAGGAAGCTCCTTTAGGCACATATGCGGCTAGAAAAAGTCTAAACCAATGGGGATGGAGACCCATGGAATCTTCTTTGTATTTTTCCCCTGAAGAAGCTTTTCTCTTCAGCTGCTCATCTGTCCATCTGTGGGAATTCTATTATTCAGGTATAGCAGTGCGATGAGGTTTGTTTATCCCCTTGCTTAGATTTTCTGAACATGGAAATTTTATAAGAAACAACCAAACTCTACCACAGAATGATATTGATATTATGAGACTGCATCAATAGCATTGGCTGTTTCATTTCCATTCACTTATCAGACATATTTACTTCTCAGATATTTCCTTAACCGGAATTGACTGTACTATAATTGCCTATTTCTTTGGTCCATTGGCTGTTAACCTTGAAGTGACTGGGGTAGAGCTGGCGAGGCCTTGCCTGTCAGGCCTGACCTCTCACTATGCTGGAGAGAGCGCTGCCATGACAACGGCGACAGATGTCAGCTAAGCAATGTGCACCCTAGAAAGACTCCTGTATTGAGAAAATCGATCTTGTAATGGTGCCACGGAGCACATTCGCTGAACTGCCAAGTGTTCTAGGCTTAATCATTTATTTCATCTAGCAGAGAGAAGAAAACATAAAAGAAATGAAATGAATTTGACCTCTGTCTTTTGAGTGACTTTAGTGCTATGCTGAATTCTAGCAAGTACCTCTTATGAATTTTAAAAAATTACATTAGGAATAACATTTTGAAGTGAAATGACTCTTGTAATGCCAACCCTCCAGAAACATGTTATTTCAAATGTCAGATACATAATAGTCATTTGCTATTTTCTGTATGTCTAGGGGTTAGTTCCATCTTGGGTATGTTTCAGGCAAAATGTTATAAAGGAACCAGGAATGAAGCAGACCAAAGCAGGCTGCTATGGTTTTCTCCTTTCTTTGCATAAGGTGACTTCCTTTGTGCTGATTATCAGAGGGTTTAATGAGTAGCATAAATAGCATTTCATAGTCATATCATACAGCTTCAGTCCCCTCTCAGTTTTACAGGGTCTCTCAATAGTATGTTCATGTCTGTGTCTCAAGAGTGGAGTTTGTCTCCCTGACAGTTAATCCTGGGACAGCCTTCCATCCCTTTGATAGGCTTGTCATTCATGCCTTGACACCTCTCATTCATCTGAGGTTGGCCTGCTGGATATGCAAATGATTGGAGGACTGAAACCCATAATCCCTCAGCTGTGATGGCCAGTATGTCAATGTCACCGCTCTTGGAACAGTCAGTTCTGCCAGTAGCCAGGAAGTGGTGGAGGGTTAAGCTGGGGGCGGGGAATGCACTACTGACCTTTCTATGGACCCAGGTCAGAACAAGACTTTAAAAAAAAGCAAACTCCTAAACCAAGACATCCCCCCAAAGCTTAAGGATTGTAGACAAATCTCTCTGATAACCTTGCCCATATAAATAAATATCATCGAGAGTGATTATAGTGGAAAGGATCTCTTAAGATTTTCAATGCGATATGTCTGTCTCCTGTGCTGTGGGATATTTTATTGCATTTTTGCCCTCAAGTGGAGCTGATGGGAGCCAAGCTTGTAATTTAAATCAATAAGAACCCTTTACCATGGCCATAAAATACTTGGCTAAACCTTTGAAGTGGCCACAGTTGAATGCACAGTGAACACAGTATAAATGTTCCTGAAGATGTATTGTATGAGACCACTACTAAAACAGCATTCAAAGGAACCGGCCTTACGCATCTTTTGTGACCGATGGGAGAGGGTCCTGGCTGCTTTTGATCATTTACATGCACTGTTCACATTACCATGTGAGGTTGCTCCGAACAAACCCTCTTAATTGGCACACACCCTGGCGGTAGCCTTCTGCTTTCCCTTTAGCCTTTTCACCACCTCTTCGTTGAGGCTTCAGGGAATTCCATCCCTTCTAACCCAGTAATCCACATCTGATCTGCAATGAGTTGATGGCTCCCATTTGTTTCCCCCAGAGCTGGAAAACAGAACAAAGGCCAGTGCTTATAACTCATCCAGGAGCGCAGCTATTCAACAAAACTGACCAGGTGGTGCTCTCTGTGTAAAACTGAAGGCCAAGGCTGCAGCCTACCTGTTGGTTTCTTTTGGAGTGGCTTGTGTTTGAAGTGGAGTTCCCCAGAAGACTGCTGGACTTGAAATAATGGTGTTTGCTTCCACTCTATGTTTTATTCTCTGTCTCAAGTCTGTTCTTTGTTGATCTCTTTCTCTAGCTCTTCTTGCTGCCTTTACCTCTCTTTTGTGTGCATGACTGGAGCAGAGCGGGGCCGAAGCTAGGGGAGTGGAGAATGAATGGATGGCCAGGGTGTGGGTGGATGGATGGGTGAATGGAAGCTTCCTTGCTCTTGTCCTCTGTGTCTCTGTCTTTTTCTCTTACTCTTTGTCTTTCTGTTTCTCTTGGATTCTAAAATCCTCTCTGATTCTGCTGGAACAGTAAATGGTCATCATCTGAACTTGGAGTTTCGCCACAAGACCTTCGGGTTACACTCAGGCACCCTGTTGGTCGTGTTGCAGATGCATGCCGAAAAAACCAGGCTCAAGCCTTGGACAGCAGCTCTTCCCTTCCAGAATTACTGACTAGGTATCTTTCCAGGCCACTGCCTCACAGAGCCACTTTTTTCTTGGTGAGAAGCCACGAGAAGGACTAGAGACACATTCTACTTTCTCATTGATCTGATAGAAGGCTCCTCTCCCACAGCTCCCTGAGCTACAGGATGGGATCTCCACTGACACAATATGTATTAACTCCCTTCCTTGGGTGGAGACTTTCTGAGGGTTCTCAGGTTTCAGATCTCACTGCCCTCTTGGATCACATGGTCACATGCCCCATGCAGTCTGCTCACATGTACTGCTGCTTGGTTCTGCAAACCCAAGATGACCACACAGCTCTCAATATTTCAGCAGATGTTTACAAGATTTCTTTTACCCTTAATTGATAGTAGAGTCGGCAGGACCTTTAAAGTAAATTAATTTATGTTTATAAAGTAAATGTGTATAAATGGCATTTAAAAATGAATGTGAGGGTGAATTGTCTTAACTGTTTTAAAGACATAACCAACAGATGTGATGCTTAGAACTTGTTGGGTTTTGATTTGAAAAAAGTCACTCTGGAAATGATATTAATTGCTCAAGTCAGATGATGAGTTTCAGAATAAGGGTTCCTTCCACTATTTTTCTATGTGTTTTTAAATATTCTATGCTACAAAGTTAGAAGAAGTTCATGTGCCCCCTTTAATTGCATGATCACTGTTTGATAAAATTTCCTCTCTGAGATCCTTCACTTTTATTCTATACTTTTACCTCAATATCACCATCTACTATGGGGCCATTGGAATATCAATATCCTTTTGCCAGTTTTGTGGCCTGCAGTTTAGTAATAATAAGGGAATATTTCACTGCCTGCTCACCCAGTCTAGATTATTAACTCTTGAAAGCAAAACTTTTTTCTTGGTGTTTCTTACTTAGAATCTTATAGTGTAAGGTCCCAAGTAAGCTGGTGACTTCTGACAGCCTCAGTTTAGAAAGGACCCATACAACTCTACCTGCAGTAGACAGGCCGGAATTAGCCACATGACCCCCTACAGCAACGAATGCAGGGAAGCTGAAGGGAGTATGAGAATTGTCTGTCACAAGCATTAAATGACCTGTGCATTAAAGTTGCTTCTTGCCTTAAATGCCTGATGCCCCATGAAATTTGTGTGTGTGTGAGACTGCCTGGGGAAGAACACCTTTTGCCATTTGTACAGAATACAGAAATGACAACCAGGCTATTTATTTTCCATCTTCTTTTTTTGTGGACACCTGTATTATTTTCTACAAGCTAACTTCTCTCCAGTTAATAGTAAGACCCACTAACTGACCACTGTTCAAGGAGTTTGTGTGTCTGTGGCAGTTAGAATTGGAGGTAGGGAATCATCTCCTGTCTATGTCTGAAGATGGTATAGCTCTACCCTGACCAGGAACACATGTTGGGCACTCACAGAATGGAGTGAGATGTGGACTGGAACCCATAGTGTTAGCACAGTGATAAAAAGAAAGTAACAGTGGCCATAACTCTGTACCATGGGGGAAGTTTTTGCTTCACACAAAGTTTAAAGTGCATTATCTAAGGAAAGGACATCATTAAAAAGAGACTGTAGACCCTTTGACCAGGTACATGTTCTTTGTGTGTGCTTGCTACTGTCATCACTCAAATTTAGTGTTTAAAAAAGCACTGGTAGGTGCTTGCTTATAACTGAATGTTCCCTCTATATAGGTGTTGCAGACCTCCCTACCTACCCTGCTCTGCCTCCCTCCAATCTCTTAGGATCTGAAAGGTTGGTTATGAAACACAAGGAGTTGCCACCGCAACTATTGAAATTATCCAATAGTGCAGATCACCTATTTTGTCTATTTTGGAAGTCCCCCATTGGAGAGGGGAAAAAGAAAATAAAATTTCCTTTGGCTTTGCTCTAGAGAATAAGCTGGAGGGACTTTGGGATACAAATGGAAAAGCCAGTTAGGAAGGTTGGTGGGAGACCACAGGGTGGTAGAGCAGGAAGAACTGGATGGGTAGCTATGTGTTTGAAGTCATCTCCTGCCCTCTCCCCTGATATCTGGGCTTATTCACACATCCCCTTTTACTTCACCAAAGGAGCTCATCTCATTTCCTCTTTAGGGCTTTTATACTGTGCCCTTTGTAGAAATACTCCCCTGCACCCCTCCAGCTAATATTTACTTTTCCTTCAGTCTCAGCTCCAATGTCACTTCCTCAGAAAACCTTCTCAAACACCCTCCACATACAGAATAGCTAAGACCCCCTTCTTTGTAACTAGTTATTGATCTCTGCTTTCATTGCAAGAAAAGTCTCTTGAGTCTAGAACTGTACTTGTCTGAACCACATTACAAAAAAAAAAAAAATCCCTGCATTAATATGCTGCCTGTTATATGGTGGAGCATCAGTAGATACTTCCTGAATGAAATATAACTTTCACTTTGTAATGCGCAGTTCTTCTCAGTTTTGCAGTTTTGCAATCCCATTTTATGGATGAGAAAACTGAGGCTCAGAGAAGACAAAGCAGGGAATAGGTATAGTATTTGAAGTTAAGTCTGCTTGGCACCAAAACCCTCATTCTTCATATCACAGAATTAAACAACCTGCTTCATATTAAACCAATGCGAGAACATCATGAAAACTTAGTTTTCTCACTTTCTTGCTGAGCGGGCCAATCTCTGAACTTCTTTTTCCTCATCTTTAAAAGAGGTTAATAAACAGCAGATTGTAGATGAAAAGAGTTAAGAGGGTTTTCCTAACATGAGCTCTGTTAAGTGCTGTCTGACTGGGAAAGACTAGCTTGAAAGTCACTGTGAAAAGTCCCACTGACTGTCATGCGAGGAGAGGCGAGTAGTCACCTGCGAAAAGAAGTGTGTTCTCTCCACATACTGAATCTACCAGTGCCTTGCTCTGGGTTTTTCAGCTTTCAGAACTGTTGCCATGAGAACAGATTCTGCACAGGCTGTGAAAAAATGTGGCCAACCCCGCTGCCTGACTCCACGTGTCACCACTTTTTCCAAGTAGATCCCCAAAGGGACATAATTTTGGGTGTTACCAGCATAAGCAGCACAGAATGATGAAGAGAATAAAAAACTGAATAAACTATAAGCATCACAAGAAAAATGAATAAATGAAGCATTTGAAAGAAAGTAAATAAGAGAAGTAAGTGGAAAGAAGAAAAAGATCTCTAGTTCCACTGAGGACAACCCAAACTGAAAGAAAGAAAAATATCAGAAGAAAGAAAAGAATTATCCAGAAAGGGGGAAACATCATAAAAAAGACCAAAAGAAGACAGGAAAAGCATTCTTACACTCTTGATAGTTCTGAAGTCACTTACGGGTAACTGAGACTTTGACTTATGTCAATAAATTTGAAATTTTGCTTTTGAAAATTATTTGACCATCCTTGGAATTTGATGTTATTATGCTTTGTAATAAATCAGATTCTATATGGAATCATTATCCTCTTAAAAATACTCTGATTGTAAGTAGTAAATCCATCTTATTACTTAAAAGCCATGCTCTCAGGATGGATATTTGTACATGAAAAATACATTATTTTGAGATCCTTGATTCTGTGTGTCTAGCAAGCATTATTATTTTATAGGGTGCTTGTAAAAGACTTTTCTATAGTAAACACAGGTAGTTTACCTGGCAGTTAATGAGCACTGCTGAGTCAAGTACCCACTTTACAGCAAGAAAGCCAAGTTGGAGACAGTGCTTTGCTTTTGGCTATAGATCCTATAAAGAATATTATAAAAATGGCTATAGATCCTATAAAGAATATTATAAAAATACTATCCTATATAAAAATCCTGTATAAAAATAATGAAATTCCTCGTTATTGTTTTTAAATCTCTAGGCTTTTTTGGATGTCATAGGAAATTAAACCTCTTATTGGTCTTTAGAAGGACTTTTTAAGGGAATGGTGTTAAGAGGAAGCTACTAGTGAAAATATTTATAGCAAATTTCACTGTTTTATGAAAGGTACAGTATTAGTATCTGCTTCCTTTGTTTTTCTTTTGTAATAACTGAAACATTTCCTCCCTGATTAAAAAGACAAGTCTCACTTAGCCTATTGGTCAGCCTCCTCGGTGGACATGACTTTTGGGGCAGACCCTGGGTTGTTAACTAACAAATATGGCATGCTGTCATGTCTTAAAGGGAAAGCTCAAACAGAACTTTTTCTTTAAGAGGTTGATAACGAAATCTTTGTAACTGATTTTTATTGTATTCAGTAGGTAAATTGTACAAAACTTGTTGGTGTGAGTAATGTGGAATACTTTTTTAATGTGAACATATATTTATTTGCCTAAAAAGAGTCCACATTTGGCTAGATATCACCTACATGTTTGAGACTTGAGAGAAACACATTTTCTATCCTTCTTGGGTATTGAGAGCTCACTGGCTAGTGAGAGAGGTGGGTGTCAAGACAATCCATTGTAGCAATATGCTCAATGTAGAATAGACTAGAATATATTTTATAAGGGGGCAGAGAGGAGGAGGAGTGTACTCTAACTAGGGACCTCAGCAAAGGTTTCAGAAGCTAGATTATATTAGGTTAAGTTTGGAAGGGGAAAGAGGAGGGTGCCAGGTACAAGAACTATTTCAAATGGAGGAAGTAGATGAAGAAAAGGCTAGTGGGGAGTGTCTTTGGATAGCTCCAAGCCTCCATCTGATGCAGTTCAGAGTGTGTGTGGAACTTAGCTGGAAAGGGATGAACAGGACACAAGTGAGAGGCCGTTTCATGGTAGATGACAGCCAACTGATACAATCAGAAATAAAAGCAAAACTGGTAAATATGGAGGAGCAAGGAGTCATTTTACAGGTTCTCTTTCCCAACTGTAAGACATAAAAAGCCCTGAGCTACCTTGTTTTTCACTCCAGGCACCAGGTGAATCTAGCTCTCAGTGAAGTTGGCTCAGGCTTTGCCTCCTCCTGACTTAGATCCTAGACATCATGGCCGCCCAGAGGCCAGAGTCTTCACAGCGCCTTGTATAGCCCCACAGCATCTGTGAGCACAGGACCTTGTGGCAGGATGAAGGTACTGATCTAGAACACAATGATCCCTCACAATGAGGAGAGCTACCTTGAGGAGAGTCTTCTACTTAGGGTATGTCCCAAGGTCAGATATGAGACAGAGCTTTATGTTGCTGCCATTGACCTTCCCACACCCAAACTTGATGGCGCCCCTCAATGTAAAAGCTTCCTTGGGCTCTCTCAGATGGTGGAACCCAGTTTATCCTGTTAGACTTGGTGCCCACATGGTGTGCAGTGACCTAATCCCCTTCCCTTGGTCTCTTGCTGCTCTCCCCAGCAACCTCTGATGCCTCCTCTTCTAGGCTTGGGGAGATCACATGGCTGTTCAGGTGCTGGCTAAAACTTGCTCTCTGGAAAACCTGCCCCAAGAGCAGTAGCCAGGATGAACCACCTCCTCTTCCAGGTTCTCAACTCCTGGCATTTACCTCTCAGAGTTCTTTTCAGATTGTTCCTTTTTATTCCCATTTCTTAGCAAACCCATGGTTTGACCCAGGACTCAGGGTCAAACTCTGTGCTGGCTCATAATAGAGGTTCTGCAAAAGCTTGTTGATGAATGAGGGGTGTCTGGGAGGGAGGGAGAATAGTCTGAAGGGAGAGATTCTCCCTGGCAAAGACATTGTCACAAGCTTCCTGACAAGAGTGGTAAGTGGTAACCTCGACTCCTTTCCTTCTGTTTTTTGTTTTTTTCTCATTCTCTTTACTGCTTCATTCTTCACACCCAGCTGTTTCATGTGTATCCTTAATGTTCTAGAAATACCTGCTGTGCCAGGGTTTGTTATTTAGGATGTGGTACCCAGAATATCAGAGGAACCCTTGCACCAGAAGAGTGACTTGGGCAATTATAGGTGATAAATTAGACCCCCAATACAGATTTCTATTTACATTTCTTTGTTAAATATGTTAGGAAACATTAATGACACTGAACATAAGAGGTAAGAAAATCATTAGTAGGGATCCTGACACAAGTTATTTTATACAGTCTATAGGCTGATTTTTTTCTTTCTGTTTAGCATTAGAAACTGATGATATGTTCACTTTTCCTTAGTAAAATACTTATGGATTTAGTAATTTTACTTTGAAGGTAATTCTCCAATGTTTCTGTTTAAATGTTTCTCCTTTAATTTCATCCCAAGACTAAGCTTTAATGATTGAAACGATTAGTTCATAGTTGAGAATTTGCATTAACACAGGCATAGTTTGCAGTATAGTCTCATAAGAAATAATTGAAATAACCCTTTAGCTCCAAAATTTTAGAATTTTACTTACAAATGTGGAGAATTTCATCCAAGGTTGTTACCATTTTATAAATCAGGAACTCAAGAAATCAAGGCCTTGTGCATCATCAGAGCTTACCAACTGTTTCTAAAGACTTTAATGCTAAAAGTGTTGTGTGAATACATAACACAGACCCATTTCCAAATGTTGATTTTTAGTCAGTTGCTCTTTACTTCTTAAGGGTAATTTATAGTAATCTACTCCAACCAAGTATCTCTACACAGTAATGTGGACAAAGTATTTGCAAATAGGAAAAACTGTCTTTTTGGTATCATGTGTTGTCTATGTGTTACAAATGCAAAAATTGCTTTTAAAAAAAGACACAGACAAACTACATATATTTGCTCATCATTTCTGTTACAAATAAATACTTTTCTTTTTTCCATATCAAGAGAACAAAACCAAAGAAGGTATTTCTACTTTTTGTACCCTTCTATAAACTCACAGGAGTAGCTAACTCTTGCGCTCCATCTACCTGTATTTTCAAGTCAGGCAACTGCCTTGTAATTCAAATGTGAGGATCCATCCACTGGAGTGAAGCAGCATCTTAGACATCAAATGCATCACTGTTTCTCCCCAGAAAAGCTGCTTTAAGGGTTCTGGATTCTTGCTTGTGGCTTCAAACTGCTGTCCTGATCTCAGGAGGCCTTCTGAAAAAACAAAAAACAACAAAAAAGCTGCCAAAGGTTTATTTTTCATCTTAAAAATCAGTCTTCACAGACAAGATTTAAACATTCACTATCTTGTCCTCAGAATCCCCTTCTCAGAGTAGATTGCCCCTAGCAGTCAAAAAATCTTTAAAAATGTAACTTCTAGCTAGTAATCCACCTTATTGCACTTCAACTCTCCAGAGTCCTCACTAGGGCCTGGGGAACTTTGGACCCTGCCTGGCCCCGGCTCCTGCCTCTCACCTCTCACTGGCTCTGCTCCCGCTCCTCTGCAGACTGGCCTCACATACACCAAGTCTGGTGTCCCTTCAGGCACTCTGCATTCTGTTCCTCTGTCTGGAACACTCATTTCTTATCTTTATCCCATCTCACCCTCTTCCTGGGCCTTCATGTTTGGCAATGACTTCTTTACATCTCTGTTTCTTCCCCCAGATTGCAAACTCCAAGGGACGAGCATTCCAGATGTGCTCTCTCATTCATCACTGGATGCCAGACCCAAAGGTGGTGCTGTAGGCAGAGACTGCCAGCAAAGACTGTTGTCACCGTGGTTGTAGACTATAAGCTGCATGTTGTCAGGTGCCCCACTTGACAGTTTTGAACTTTCCTTGTGGCTGGGTGGTTGGGTGTGAGAGGAACTAAAGTGAATTGACTGCCTCCTTTGATCAGAAGCCAAGTCCTCAGCTTAGACTGGTGCTCACCTTCCTGGGGCAGGAGAATGACGGGGCTTGTGATTAGTTTGACTGTGCAGACAAGGACAAAAGTCTGAAGGCTCATGCAGCTGACTACGTTAACACACATGGTGGAGAGTAAACTTACATGAGTGCAGAGTAAACTTGTACTGCTTGCTTACATGAGTGCGGAGTAAACTTGCACTGCTCAGAGGCAGTATATTATATTTGGTAGTCTCTTTATTATTCCGTTTAGCTTTCAACCTATCAGCATGGGGTTGAATAAATACTCACTGGATGAATGAAAAAGTTGCCAATTTATCTGTGCCATCATTTCCCCAGGGCAAGGGAGGAGATGGCCCCACCATTCATCCCCATCCCTGTCAGGTGCGGGAGGAACCACATGTGGAACTGTGCCTGGAAAGCCTGGTGACCAGCACTGTCTCCCTGTACCCTTGACAGACTTTGCTCTACCGTCCAAGAGAAACCAAAATTGAAAGGATGTCACACACCATGCAGAAGTAAGTGGTGCTGTTCTTGTGAAGAGTCTAGGTCACTCTTGTACAAGTTCTTCTATGAGACAGAAATGCCATCTTGCAGCTTGTAGCAAATTGGTCACCCACATCACAGCTGAGAGTCCCACCTTTTAACAGTGCAAGCTTTACACTCACAATCACAGGTGACTTTTCACACCTGAACTCTTAACGTTAGGTAAGTTTTCCTAAAACTTTTTCCATGATGTTGGGTGGTTCTGTTTCTTTATTGAACTTTGGGGAGCATATTAACTGGCAGTCATGATTTCCCTCAGGTGTTGTCAGTTATGGCTTTAATTTCAGGGAAAAAAAATCATGTTTACCTTTTCTCAATGAACTTTTCTACTTAGGTAGGTCCTGGTGTATTTTTAAGCTCTACCACATTTGAAGAAAGACATTTAATAGTAATTTAGCTAATCTCTTACCTCCTCCCAGAGGTAGTATTTAAGCAGATATCAGAATTTAGACTTGTTTTTAGCCTATTCCCCCAGCAAACAGACTCTGGGATAGGAATTTCGATGCAGTAAGTTAATTAAAGAATATTCTGGACACAATACCTGGGTGAAATAAGGGAAACAGAATGGATCAGGAGGAAGAGTTAATTAAGCTAGGATCTAGAGCTAGAAGTCCTCTCAGAATTGCCCTGTGCTGAGTTAGGGGACCTGTGTTGCCCTCTCTACCACTCCTCATTCACCAGTTCATCAGTTACGAGTTGTGGTTGGAATGGAGTGTGACCTCTGGTGAGGCAGCTTCCTCTGGTCAAGGGCTCAGCCTAGGGAGGGTCTCAGATGTGTGTTAGAAGCAGTAGTTACCAGAGTAACTGTCGAGGTTTGCATGGGTTTGGGCCAGCACTGCTCCATCAAATCAGCTTCTAAATAACACTAGCCTCTAGAGGGCGCTGCCTGGCCTAGCTTGTTCCCTGCTGTATGTCTGGGCCTTAGAACAATACCTACCACCTAACACATAGCAGACCTGCAAGAGATTCTTGCAGAATAAGTGAAAGAAAGAATATACAAGATTATGCAGGAGATAGACAAATTAGTCTACTTTAATAAACTTTGTCAAAATTGAGAAACCTTACTTGACTTTCAACGTCCTAAGCAGAGATTGAAATCTTTACAGATGCATTAAAACTATATTTGGATTGTAATTTCCATTTCTCGTGTTTGGACAGATAGAGGGAAAATATTTTGAGTCTACTTGAGCAGTCAGGAAAGTAGCAGACGAGTTTCTTTCTAGGCAAGAATAAGTCAGTGCATTCAGGGAAAACTACTCTTAAGCTCAGAATCAGGACATATGCTGTAATGAGGTTTGACAATGGGAGAGAATATTTAAAATTGGGGCTTCCCTGAGAAATTCAGGAGACATCTTTGCCAGACTCAGAGGCTGGAGTTTCTGAGCTATTGGTTATGACTGAATTTGAGAAGGGCTAGGGGTCACGGAGGCTGGTTTCTGAGCAGCCAGGGCCACCACCATGGCAAGGGCCATGCATTGTCACATCACTAGCAGGTGCGAACAACCTCTGTATGAACAGCATTTTATAGTCTCTAGAGCATATTAAATTCACCGTCTGGATTCTCAAGTGTAGAAGGAGACAAACAGATACGGCATGGCAATAATAGCATAGACACAAAAGTCAAACAAATTGAGCTTAGCAATAGTGATGCAATATATTCTCAGAACACACGTTTTTCTTAGCACTTGAAAATTAATCATGGTAACTTAATAGTAAGTATCCAAATATGGGAAGAAACCATACAATCATCTCCACAAATAAAGGATTTGTATTTGAAAACTCAGCTAATACTAGAAGGGAAACTTTAATTTGATAGAGGACTTAATGTAAAGTTGATAGGTAACATTTTATTTACTGGTAAGGTATTAAACCTTTCTCCTAAAGATGGGACTAGAACATTCTTCTACCTAGTACTAGAGGTCTTAGCCAGTGCACTTGAGCAAAAATGAAAAAGCTTATAAATGGGGAAGGAAGAAGTAGAACTATGATTATTTGTAGAGGACATGACCATATACACATTACCTCCATTGCAGAGACAAGGCAACCAACTCAGGGAGATGGTGATATGTATTAGTTCCTGCAAAAAGAAAAGATAGAATTGGCACTGAAACCTAGATCTTCTTACTCCAACACTAGAATAAAAAGAGGGAATATTTCTTTCACTCAAAAAAAAAAAACTTCCAAAGTAAAACTTTAGTGTGTTTCTCACAAAAGATCCAGTGGTATTGGAAAGTTTCCCAAAGAAATCAGAAAATGAGGTTGTGGAAAGCTTGTCGGCACATGGCAGACTAACTGGGTAGCCCCTCTGATCTGGGCACAGTAAAATGTGACTAGTATGTGACTGAGTTTGACCAGATGTCTATTCATTGGATCCTGAGATAAACTGAGGGCAATTCTCAACATTTGATTAGATAAATTCAGGACTGATGAAAAAACGCTTTTCACGGTAACTTCAGTATATTTATGAAGCTCTTTATCAAGAGGTGGTGTAGGATGGAAAAGGTTTAGAGAAAAGATGTCAAATGACTTGTAATTTCAGTGACCATATCATTCATCTCAGTGACATGATCCTTGAGAACAAAAATAATTACCCAAGTCAACATGCAAAAATCAGGATTGAGCACTCACAATAGGTCAAGTGCTTTTAGAAGTGCTTTATGTGAAGGATGTCATTCAACAACTTCAGAAAAAGGGCACTCCTGTTATCTTCATTTTGCAACTGAGGAAATCATAACCCATAGAGGCTGACTAACTTATCCATGGTCATTCAGCTGAGAAGTGTGAGAGGTGGAATTTCAATCAGACCCTTAACTGTGATGTTAGAACAGCCCTCACTTTTTCCCTTTAGGAGTGCAAACCATTTCAAGGGCCCAGAAGTCTGTCATAAGAGGAGTGTATGGTTAGACAAGCATCAGAGTTGAAGTAGAGGAGCCTGGGCTTTACCCCAGCACTTCTCAACCTATCGCCAGTCCAGGCTGAGATACAGAAACTCAGGGTGGATGCCAGTGTCACCCAGGCTTTTGACATCAACCAAGACTATGCTATTTGTGTTTATTATTGCCTATGGTCCTGTGTGGACTAATACCTGTTTCAGACAGGAAACTTGTGCCTCCAGGTATCTGTACAGCACTACTGGAACCCGGTCACCACAGAGCCACACAGCTCATATTTAATTCTTTCCAGCTCTTTCCATCAGTCAATCCAAGGGCCTCCTTAATTATCTTTATTGCCTTTCTCTGAACTCCCTTCAATTTGCTGGCATATTGCTTTCAAGGACTGAGATGCCAGGAGTGTTCAAAGAAATTATAATCTTCTGTGCCTTCATGCAATGGTTTGGCCTAGGAAGCTGAAAATCATGCCGTAATTTCAGCTGCCATTGATATCATAACCTGCGATCAATTTGGATATCTTCAATTAACTTGAAATTTTTTTTAGTTAAGGTAAGCACCTGGCTCAAAGTCAATATAACTTATATCTGGAATATTCCAAGGGGTGTGTGTGTGTGTGTGTGTGTGTGTGTGTGTCTATGCTGAGAGTAAAATGAATGAAGCAAATAGGAAGGGAGGGGAAGAAAAGAACTCCTTTACATTGGACAGCTTAGTTGAGCACCAAAGATGAGTTGACATGGACATTAAGAAATGAAAATACAGAATAGAAATGAAATTACAGAGGGGTAGGTTGAGGGAGCAAGTTTTGAGGTCTGCTCTCCCCTGTCCCTGCTCACCTACAACTTTTGTTGAGAAGCTTATCAATACATGGCATTGGGGGTTCATTAATTCCAAGGGCAAATAATTGCTTTGTCCAAGAGAGCAGTTCCGCAAACAGTTTTTCCTGGACAAAGCGCAACATAGTGTATCAGGATAATGTGAGCAAATGCAGGACTTCCCTAGGCAAGTGTCTCCCAGGAACATATGGACCTTGGCTGCTTGCAACCAGGTCACCTTGTCCTGACAGGCCTTTCCCCAGGACAAGCTGTCTGTGCTTAGAACCTATACCCTTCATTTCCCAACATTCTCTGGTCTTTGCTCCTTTGCTGATCATTCTTTATATTCCAGCCCCCAGATACTATGTTCATAGAAACTTATCTTATAATGCTTTGAATTTTTAAAATAATTTGATAGTTAAAATCTGCTCTTGGTTTCTTTTATGCTTCTTTCTCTTTAATGATAGCCGTTTGATGCCATATTCTTATTTGTAGATCGATAGCTCTTATTTGCTAGTGACAGTGCCCAGTTATGATGCAGGTTATAATAATCTTTGGTTTGGTTATTTTGGAGTTAATTATACTTAGGCATGAATGAATAATTACATTGATCAGGCTAGTACATTAAAATGCTAGTCATGTAATACTCTTTTCCCATAAGCAAAAGTGGAACTCAGCTTGAAGTTTAAAAGAACTAATTGGAACTCATTTTCACTGCTTGCCCTCTTTCATATTTAAGGTTTTGGCCAATTTTTCCAAGTTTATGTGTTACAACAGTAGCTTTTTTATTTTAACTTTGCATTATATGGCCAAGGAAGGTTATATGAGCATTAGTTCCCAAATGACATGTCATGACAAGCAGATATGATTTCAAAGTTCCAGCATTTAAAACTTGGTTAGAACAGGAGACCTGCTGGCTTTTCAGGTTAGGAAGGCTGGAGCTCAGAGAGTAGAATTACTGTCTCAAGAGCTGAGGCCCTTCTTCTCTTGTCCATGTGACAGCTTAGAGTACTTATCTGTCTGAGCCCCAACAGCTATTTCCAGAAATCCTGCTTTTGCTTGGTGGGGTGCAGGTCTACTGATGTTTTAGCCCCCACAGGTCACTTTTGGATTTAGGCCTTCTCAAATCTTCTTTCATTCATGTTATAAAAAGCCATTTTCTTCCAAGAAGTTCCCTCAGTTTTAAAGTTGGCTTCATTTTCTGTCAGGTCAGCCTCACCTGGGATAGGAGAGAGGTGATATAGAAATCATTAATCTGTTTTGCATGAAAATGAATACAGGTCACATTCTTTAGTGTGTGCCTTAGGTTAAAAACAACATATCACCCCCAAATACCACCATAAAACTTCTCCACAAAGTCACAACAATCTCCTCTCTTGAACCTCCCCTGACTTTGAGTCTTTCTATAATATACAGTATAATTTATAAAAGTGTGAGCAACTGTGGAATTGTTCTCCTAATAGATTCTGAAGATTCCAATTTCCATTCTGCCACACAAGACTGAAAATCCACTTGTGCTCACTTATCTGTATCTGTACCTCATCCCCATGCTGCATCAAAAATCAGGTTCAGGTGCAGGTTAAGAGCACGCATTTACCTCTAGAATATGGGACTTATTAAATATCTCCCCACAATTAACATCACCATATCAATAAGAATTATCATTAGGTCCTGTCAATCAGGTGCTGAATTTTGCTTCAGGGAAACAAAACAATTTAAATTATAGCAAGTGCTCCCCTTCTTTTTTTACGTGCTTCTCTTTAAATTGGATAATTATGTGGCTTTTCATTAGATTCCTCTAAGCGTAATAGATCACGATATTCACCCTTTGACCTTGGTGATGAATGTCTCTGGTGAAAACATGTGACAAGCAGTGTTCTAATGAGAACAAAATACTGAATAACTGGAAATCTTGTATAATGAAAGGGGGGAAGCAGTAGGGAAACACAGCAACCTTTAAGGTTGATGCACAAAATGTATTGGTTGTGCAGCAGTGATATGGGTTGGGGAGAAAGGGGGCTATTTTTGGTTCTAATTATGTGCATGAAAATGCTGATTTTTCTCCTTTGGCATGTTAAAAAAAACAGAGAAACAGACATTTCAGGAAAGTCGCACATCAGAAAATACTGGTCTCAGCTGAATTGCAAGCACAGATGGAGTGAATCCACTGGCCTAAGGGGGGATTCAAATGACACCATGCATCTTAGAATACCTGGAAATGGCAATCTGAGGGTACCTCTCATTTTATTGCTGTCTTTATGGGAGTTCCAAATGTGAGGGCAGCTTAAAAGGAAGTGATTTGGTCTTGGGGGACCTATAATCTTATTGGGTCTGTCAAGGAAGAACTAGAGGAACAAGGAGAACTGTAATCTCTTCCCACTTCTCCATCTCTTAATCAGGCCTTGGGTAGCCTCCCCTGCTGGTACTCTGGGACCTCCTACATCTCCAAAGCCCTTATTCTCTGATGGCTGGGGTAGGGGGTCCAGTTACCCTAAAGTTGGCCCTGGGATGTAGCACTATGATATCAAGGGCAAGCTAGTGACTGCTGACCTCCCCTTCTTGCTTCCTTTCTCAATTTCCAACCCAAAACAAGTTCCCTACATAACCAGTTTTGGGGCTGATTCAGGCACAACTTTACAATGAATGGGGGATTTCTTGTCAAATCATACAGTGATACTGTGATATGCCCTGGGGTCCTGCAAATGAGAAAAGCTTGCTTCTTTTAGATTTCCTACATGCTTGGCTGTCTATTTTATTCCAGGATATATTTCAGGATATACAACTGTGGGGTAAATGGGTAAATTGGGCAGGCTTTTTCCTCTATTAATGTACACAACCGGCGTCTATAGTATTGCATCTTCTCCTTGATTGTGCAGCCCAGTGGGTGTGCGCATGTGTAAATGTGGGCCTGGGCCTAGGGGAGAGGGGATAAAGGGGCAAGAGAGCATGAGTATGAGTATGAGAGTGAAAGCAAGTGCGAGAGTGAACACAAGCACAGGAGAGAATGCCAAAGAGAGATTCCAGAGAGAGAGAGATTCCAGAGAGAGAGTTTCCAGAGAGAGACAGACAGAAAGAAAGAAAGAAAGAGAGAGAGAGAGAGAGAGAGAGAGAGAGAAGATTCCTGGGGGTCTGGGAGCTCACTTACCTCCCAGTCTCACCCCATCCCCCACCCCTGACCCTGCCCTGTCTTGGTGTGTCTGTGTAACTGCTAGAACCAGTAAAGAACCTATGTAGATTGGTAAGCCTGACGCCTGCTTCTCTAAAACAAGGATGGGATGGTTCAATGCACACAGAAGACAGATAGTGGCATAGATGGTGGGACCTTTCAATGCCTACAACAGCACAGGAGCAGACCATGTAAGGATATTTATCAAAGTTACAGATTTGCTCTATCTTTTAAGGACATGGAGTTTGAGTTAGGAGTTTCTTGCTAAAAGTGTAAATTAGACTGCGCTAGTTCAGTGGTGGAAGAATGGGAGTCCGGAACCACCACTCACTAACCACCTACTATGTGCCAAGTACTTAACCTTGATACATGTTTTCTGGTTTAACTCTTGCATCAAGTCTCATTACCTCATATTATGACTTATGAAGTGGCATAACCTGAGCCAAAATGTGATGGTAGGAAGGCTAGTGCATGTAAGTCCAGGTTAGAGGGAATATATGCTGATATAGTTCCCAAGAACTATACATTTATCAAAAACTTCTCCATAACTTACCTTTCTAGATCTTACCTTTAGAACTGATGTGAGTTATCATGGACTTAATAGAATCACTATCAGTCTTGCAGTTTTTTTTTGTTTGTTTGTTTTTTGTTTTTTTGCTTCACAGAAGACGTGCAAGAGAAGGAACATCTGTTTCCAAAAATTAATTTCTTCCGATGACTTCCAGCTTGGGATAAGAATTTGGAGTGAGTGACGGGTAAGCTTACTGAGAATAAAGAAACTGACCAACCTAGAAACCATGGTTTCCTTTGTTTATTGGCAGCTCTGGTCTATTTAAGATAAAATTCACCCTGGGCTTGCCTCCCTGACCTCCACCAGGCAGATTTGAGTGGAGATATCCTCACCGCCTGCTATCTTTCAACTCTTCCCACAAGAGCCTGCCAGCAAGAGAAATATCTGAAGTCCATTTTGAGCTCTCAGCCTGGGATTTACCTGCGATTTGTCACGGACACTGGGCAATTACTGGCACATGAGCCAGCAGAAAAGTGAGTGAGACAGGGAGGGCTCTGCCTCTCCTGCAAGACTATCATCTTTGCATCAGTCACCCTTAGAGATGTCTCTGGTTCATGCTCCCAGCTCAACTGCACAGAAAAGAGATATTTCAGCTTCTCCCTAGTCACTTACATGCTGAGAAAACTGGAGAAAATGGGCAATAGTAGTTGTTATCAGTACTTGTGTGCTTCAGGAGGAATCCCCACGAACTGTAGATAAAAAGAGGTTGTCATTCTTTTCTGAGATTTAAACCTTCAACACAAAATACAACAGAGTGGAGGCACTAGAAATCATCTGAAGGAACTGAAATGGCTCCCCAGCCTACACAAGTCAACACAACCTGTTTGAACATTTTATTAGAAAATCTAAAGAAAAATGATTTGATCAGAAAAGGAAGAGGGTTGTTCAGTCTTGGAAAGAGGAGAAAAAGAGTGTCTCAGAGGCAAATGTTAGCAGTGTCCATCCAGATCATGTCCAAGGGAGAGATGGCTGAAGTCAATTGCTGTTGGCAGTCACTGATCCTCTTGGACGGTGTGTCTCCAGTAGCCACAGACCTTGTGTGCGTGTGATTGACAAGCTTCAGGGATTCATTGCCCTTTGGCAGGAATATCCCATCCAATTTGGAATCACTTTTAAAAATTCAGCCTTCCCTGTCTTCAGTCAATTTATCAAATAACCTCCACACAGACTTCAGATTATTGCTTCCCCAAGACACTTGCCAACAGAAAGCAAACAGAATGATGGCATTGGTTTTGAATATCCCTGATACGGTTTCTCACTAAAAACGTTCATGCGATGTTTTGCTCTTACACTTACATGCTGTACTCCTGATGTATGCTCATGAAGAGCTGGAATAGTTCTCTCTCTACTGACAAAGACCTTTAAGCTGAAGACTCCAATCGGGTGCTAGAGGCACACCAAGTCGATGCTCGCAAAGGGACCCCCTCCTTTAAGCTGCTGGCATTGCCAGGAAAATGCAAAGTGATCTGGCACTTAACTAGGCCCAGATACACTCCGGAAAGCATATTTTCTTTCTTTTAAAAAAACATTTAAACAACTTGAGGCATATAATTCAGTGCCATTAAATACACTCATTTACTGTATGCCATCACCACCCATCTGCAGAACATTTTCATCTTCTCCAACTGAAAATTTGCACCCATTAAACAATACTCCCATTCTCCACTCTGTGTATCCATTCTTCTGTCAATGAACATTTGACCTGTTCCTACCTTTTGGCTCTTAAGAATAATCCTGCTGTGAACATGAATGTGCGACTCTTTGCTCAAGTTCCTGCTTTCAAGTATACAATCTAGAAAGGAACCATTTATAGTTCTTCAGTGTTATCGCTTGTCTTTCCATAGTACTTTGTAGTTTGCAGAGCTTGTCAACATATTTATATAATCCTGTAAGGCAAAGACATAAGGAAGTATCTAGAACTATCACCTTCCTTTTGTTCATGGCAAACTGAGATTCCAAGAGGTGAAGTGGGGGAACCTGGATTCTACCTCTACAATCACAAGCTTAGGCCTCTATTTATTATAGATCTGCCTTTGTGAGGACAGCAGCAATGTCTACTTTATTAACTCTTGGACCTCAAGTCTAACAAGGGTGCTAGCACAGAGCTAGTTATAGCAGACACTCAACAAACATTTGTGAAGTGACTATTGCTCACCCTCCTTCCCAAACCCCAATAGCCAAGGGTATGAGTGCTGGTGGATAAGTAGTGAAACACATTTGTTAACCAAGTGGGGTGAGGAGGTCTTGAATGTTGTTCTTTGTTTTCTAAGTGAGACCAACTAGTTTCCTGACTGACTGGTGGAGATCAGTTGGAATAGAGGTGATGACTCCCCCATTCCTTGACCCCTGTTTCTGTGTAAGCACATCTATGTCTATGCTGAGGAGAGAATTGTCCTTGGACTTACTGACTTGTACCAGAAGAAAACCTAAGTGCGCTGAGGAGTAGAGTTTTAACTAGCTTTTTCTTGTCCTGTAGTTACCCTAAAGAGAGCCATAGGTTCATCCCACTTTGGTCATCTGGTGAAGATATGAATCATGCCCCAGAAGGGAAAAATTAGATCTTAAGATTTTGATTAGCATTGTTATCATCTGATGAAAACGCAGTACATATTTATTATGGCAGGGTACAAAGGAAAGTCCCTTTGGAAGTGAGAAAGATACTATGTCCTCAGAATTCTCCTAGACCCATTCATTATTAAAACTGTACAGATTTTGGCAGGCACTCACTTTGATAATTTTGTTGTTGGAAATAAATGTAAGAAAAACTATTTCTCCACAAAAGACATATAACTCATGTTGGACTCAATGCTGCTAAATCATATTCTCATAAACAATAAGTTTGCAGGAGCTTGGAGGACCACCACCATCTTTGGGAGAGTTCTATCTGTGTGTTCTATTTCAGTTCTTTGTCTTTGTCAACATTTAAGTGATTTCAGTAGCAGAGATCTGTACCCAGACCAAGTTGAACATTGAGACTAGAGCCTTTTATTCCTGAATTCTTGGTGGGGCTTGTATCCTATGTAAAAATCCTCACTTCAGAGCAGTAGTCACAGACCTTTAGTTGAGATACATAGTCTTGATAATGACTTACTCAAAATACCACACTCAATCAGAGTATTACTATTGTTATAAGTAATAGTATTCACTTGAAAGGTAAATAATAATTGAAGGGGATGGTGATAAATTGAACCCAACAGTCATTTGAATTGGGGTACATTGGGATGAGGAAGTGTAGATGGATGAGTACAAGGGCAATAGTAATTGGAAAAAGAACCCTCGCTAGAGAACCCCCTTGCTTAGTTCACTTCCCCAAATATGTCCTGGAAAGTTCACAGGCATGTTTCTGAATTAGGCATTCCAGGAAACACTGATATAGACAATTTCTAATTCATTGCATAATTACTGGAATTCATTGGATAATTACCAACTCTTCATACCACTCTCCTCAGTGGAGACCTGGCCTGAGTATTCTCCAAGTCTGAACTTTTAGACATGAACTCAAATCAATAGAGAACTGACTAATGGAGAGTTACTGTCAGAGAGCATTCCAGCTAAAGGAATAATGCCAACATTCACATGTATTGATATTGAAGCACCACATGTATATTTAAAATATTCTGCCAAAGTATAACACGTGCATTCTGCATTTGAATTATCCCTTGCCTATCATTTAAAGTTATTCCCAAAGTAAGTCATTTGGCTTTCCAACAAGGACATTTTTTTTTATTTTACAACATGTAATATATTTGTAACGACCTGTCATTTCTCTGAATTCAGTTCACCACCCTTGCAGGACAGAGAAGGACTGCCATAAATGCAAGAGGGGTATCAAGGGCAGTTTATCCCTCTGTGGCTTGTGTGAAGGAGGAGGAGGGGGAATGAGAAAGGAGAAGAGAAAGAACCAGACAGGTTCAGAGAGCCCATGCTTGTCCTCATCACTGCTGAGTCCTGGCCAGATATCTCTGGGGGACCATGGTTAAGTGCTAGATTAAAGATTGTTATTTCAGAATGATTCCACCCTGCGGTGGCAAGAGAAGGGCAACCAGCATCTAGTGAGCAAGTCTCACATGCCAATCATTCTTCATTCCATTCAATCCCCAGTAACTTGAGAAGCTAGCTTTGTTTTTCACATTCTATTTATAAGAAAATTCAGGCTCAGGACATGAATTTGGCCAAGATCACAGAGAAAGTGTGGAAGAGTTGAGACTTGGCATCCCGGTCACTGCTCCTTTAGCTTAATGAAAGGAAACTGAGGGCTATGGTCAATTACTTCTGTTTTGAAGGGAGGCATTCAGGCAGCAGCTGGCATCAAAAATTCCATTTGCTAGGCAAGGGAACAGAGGGTGGAAATAAACTCCTCTTGCTAATCCTGAAGGGTGTGGAATGGAGGAAAGGGGGTGCCAGCAGCACCATGTGTTCAGGATAGTGTTTATGGCAGCCTCAGGAGTGGTCTCTGTTGAAGAGCCACCTGGCAACACAGCTGCAGCAGGTACAGGTTTTATATTTTTCTTGTACATGACAGGCACCTAAGAGGGTGGGTTCAAATAAATAGTGTTCACTCCACAAGTGTCTACTGAGTTCCTACTACATTTTGGGTGTTGACAAAGTGGTGACCAAGTGACGTTACTGCTCCAAATGAGCTTATTTCTAATGGAGAGGCAATGAGTGAGAAAATAAGCAAAACTTGGTTTAACAGATGGTGATAAGCTGGAGGGAGAAAAGTCAAGTGGAAGAAGCAAACCAGAGGGACAATGAGTCTGTGCATCTGATGTCGGGGCATCAGGGAAGTCTTCCCTGGTAGGTGACCGTGAGCAGGAAATGCAGGAACTGAAGGGGTGGTCACGTGACTATCTGGAGCATTTTATTTCAGTCATGGAATAGTAAAGCACCTGACATGTTTGAGCAGCAGCAAGGGACCAGTGTGACTGAGCTGAGGGGAAAGGGGAGGAGAGGATAAAGAAGCAACTGATGTCAGAGCAGTGGGACATTTTTCAGGCTGTTGGAAGACTTTGCATTTGATTCTGAGAGCTAGGGGAAATCACTACAAGCTTTTGAGCAGAGAAGTGACATGATCTCTCTTTTATTATTTTATTTAAAGGTCACTCTGAAATACTTTTGTTAGGCTAGTTTAATCTCTCATCTTAAATTGGTAGCTACTAACTGCAGGTGGTATTTGAATTTAACATTTTTAAATCTCAATAAAATGAATTAAAATAAAATTAAGAATCCAGTTGCAGTGACATATTTCAAGTGTTTTAACAGCCATATGTGGCTAATAGCTGCCATGTTGGACAACACATGTGTAGAACATTGTCCTTTCTGTAGAAAATTCTATAGGACAAGGCAGCTCTAGGCAGCCAAATTTGCTGGGGAAAACTACAGGATGGGCCCTGATTCTTAGCCTTTTGTTGTTGTTGTTGTTATTATTATTATTATTCTAGCTCATCATCCCTACTCTCTCCATTCAGTGCCTTTCCTGTGTACTAACAACTGACCCAAACTCATTGCCACTGCCTAAAGGCCCTTGGTAGTCTGGCTCTTGTCAGCTTCTCTGACCTCACTGGTATGAGTGACCTTTGTCTTACATTTTTTCTCTCTACAAAACTGTGCATACTCATAGCTCATCCACCTCCCCTTCCTTCCTTTTTTTTCCCTATTTGTCTGTCTTTCCCAACCCCTCTACCCTTTTCCCTACTTCCTTTGGTAACCACTATTTCCTTTTTGCAGAGTTCAACTTTCATTCCTTCTATTTTTTTATAAATTGTTTTTGTTTTTGGTATTTATACCACAAATGAATGAAGCCATCAGATATCTGTCTTTTACTTTTTGAGTGATTTCATTCAACATAAATCACCTGGAGTTCCGTCCATTTTGTCTTAAATGAATCTATTTTTTTTTTCTTCACAGCAGTGAAATGTTCCTTTGTAATATTCCTTTGAGTATTCCCAGTCCCATCCCATACCTTTCATCTTAAAATGGCCACTCTGGTTGCTGTGCTAAGCAAAGCCTGCACTGGGTTAAGGGTGGAGGCAGGAGATGCTTAGGAGATTGTGCTGTCACTTTGGAGAGATATGGGGGTTTGGAGCAGGGAAAGGGAAGCAAGGGAGTATGAAGTGGTCACAGTCTGGATACAGTTGAAGAGTCAATTGAATTTGCTCACAGATTGAAATGTGGGTTACAGAAGAGGCCAAGGATGACTAAGATTTTGGCACTGAGAAAAGATGGGAGGGCATTGACATTAATTGAGAAAGATACCAGAGGAGATTTTGATGCATGTGTATGCTGGGTTTGCAGTAAGGCAGGAACTAGGATTTCATTTCAGAAATAATAAGTTTGAGATGTCTATCGAATCCAAGTAGAGCTCTCCCTGGAGAATGGAGTGGTTCAGACCGGAGTATAATTTGAGACTCGTTAACAAATAGATGGTATTTACAGCCAGGAGACTGGATGAGATCAACTAGGGGTGGGGGTTAGAAACAAAAGAGGTCCAAGGACTCAGCCCTGGGGCATGGCCATTTACAGAGGTTCAAGAAGGGTAATGGAACCAGCTGGAGAGTGACAAGGAGCAATGTCTTGGGAGCCAAGTGAAGAAAGCTGCTAAAAGTTCAAATAAGTTGAGAATGGACAGTGGCTCCCTGCCTTTAGCAAGAGTGTAATCATTGTGACCCTGACTAAAGCTGTTTTGTCCAGCATGGATGTTCAGCATCCCAGTAGAGAGGTAGCTTCATGGAAAGGAAGGTCCATTTGCAGAAAAGACAGCAAAGCTTCCTTGGCGACAGGCACAGTCTGGTGGGTAGAGGAAGGAGGGGTCAGGATAGGAGGCAAGAGCAGGAGGCAAGAAGGGGAGCTGAAAGTTTGAGAAGAGAGAAAATGTTGCAAAATCGTCACTTTAAAGCTAAAAGTGAATGGACCATAGAAATATTCAATCTGGGACACACCAAAGGCTCATTTGAAGTAAGTGGCTATGAATATAAAGTGAATGAAATTTAAGGTAAAAATGAAATTTAAAATCCAAACATAATTTCTAACATAAGACAAATTCAATAAAAATGGGTTTAAATTCTCTTAGTCTGTGATTCCTCTTTCTAAGACAATGATGTTTTTTAAATCCATTTTTTAATCTAAACTTCACCATCTGGTTTCCCCTGAATCACGTTCTCCAGCCACCTAAACTTATGGTCTTCTAGTTTCTAACTCAAAGCCTGCCCTGCTGGGTGGGTATCATCTCTTGTTCTCCAAGTGACCATGACCGCAAGAATTTGTTGTGCCCTCTGCTTTCCTTTCCCTAAACCTCCTTTCCCTAAACCAGTTTGCTCTCACCACCCCAGCTTTCCCTTATCTGTATTTTCATTAGGATGTAGCATACTTGGATTGTTTTCTCATTACTTTGTCTTGTTTCCATAGTAGATTGGCTGGTTTTAAGGTCAAGGACAACGCTCCTTGCTGTGGACATCTAGAAATACTGGATAATATGACCCTGGTGTGAGAAAGAAGATAAGGCTGGTTGCTAACCCCGGGCAGGATCCCTAACTTCCTTCAAATGGGCCCACTAACGTTCAGTTCCAGTACACACACCCTTGCAGATTCTAGTCAGCAACTATTTAAAAAGGCACCCAGGTCAGAACAGCATACAATTCTCTTGGACCTCTCCCTTTCACAGTTCCTCAAACACCGGATGGATTTAAGCGCAGCTGGAGGAGCTTCAGGGAGACGGGGGTGTTTGTGTTTGCTCCTTCATCGTCATCAGTGAACCAGAGAATCTTCGGCTCTGGAGCTGGCAGAGAGGTGACCTGTATTGAGGCCTCTCTACCCCCTGGGTGGCATCCAATTGAGCCCTGTGCAGTTATTAGAGGGATAATGGGATTCATTTCAGCAAGGACTGCCTGGCTGGGGCCGAGCTTATTTTAATTTTCAATGTTAATAAACTGGTGGCTATTGCTTTTTTCACACCGATGTGCCTCACACCTCATTTCGCCCGCCCATTAGGCAATTACCAGCAGCGCCTCTGTTCCCTGCACCTTTTAAACACGGAGCAATTATGCTTATTTGGTGAATGATGATGAAACTTGGAGGAGGCAAATGCACTGGCATAGAACTTTCCTCCCAACTTCATCAGGTGTGCACCGAGCACATCCCTTTAGTGAAAATGGGGCTGTGGTTGCAACCTTCCCCATAGTGGAGATGCGGGGACCACCCCTCCTGGGTCCCTGATGTGGTCACAACCGCAGGCCACCTCAACCGGCCCTGGCTGACCCAGGCCTCAGACCCGCAGCGCTGGGCTGTGAAAATAGCCCATCCAGCTTGGGAAATGAGCAGCTAATGCTCTCCATTTATCTTGAAACGGGAAGTTTTCAATAGGTCTTAAGTGTGTATTAATGCATCGAGAGTAATGATCCCTTTATTTACAAAGTTGTTTAATTCCTCACTTTTGTGCTCCTTGTGGGCCTGAGTGGATTTTTCATTTACCAAGTTAATCCATGATTGTCACAGCTGCTTAAACAACTCTTATTTCCCTCCTTCCAGATCCTTCTCCTGATAGAGAAGCAAAGTGACTGCCAGCCTTACTTTTGACCCCATTACAGAATCTTCCAGGTTTGAAGAATGGTTTCATAAGTGGTGAGTTTGGGGCTGTGTGTGGAGTGGAATGGACAGGGCGTAGGTCTGCACTCAAAGAGCTGTGCCCTCGACCAGCAACACACTCCGCCACAGCTCGGTCATGCATTGCTCTATCCCATAGTCCCCCTCCGCCCTACCTGGTAATAGCTGGTGTCAGCCTCCAGTATCCCCAGACCAGACCGTATTTGACAAGTTTTGGTCATTTTCAAAGAGGGACAGGCAGTGCATCAAACTCCTTTGAAAGCAGAGCTATCTGTTAATGACTTTACTTTGGCAGGTTATTACGTTTTGCCATTCTAAAGAAATGACTGGAAGAGAATAGAAAATATCAGTGTATATGGTGAAGATAAGAACTTTTTCCTCGGCTTTGTTTTTTGCTTTGTGCAGTCAAGAAATAGTTACTGAGCAGCATTTCTGTAATTAGCATAGTTCTAGGAGATGCTTTCAGTATATTTGCTGGATGACAATATCAAACATAGCTCTTACATGAATTTATATAGAAGGAGTGTGTAAGTGTTGATGAATTTCCCAGCACAGCTCAGATCCTAGTATCCCCACCTACTGCTGGTTCCCAGGTCTCACCAGCTACCCCGAGTCTTGGTTCTAGAATATAGTGCTATTGATTGTCTGGTGCTGGCTCAGCAGGATTCAGAGTACGTTTTAAAGATTTTTTTTTTCCTGTCCTGCTCCCTGAAGGGAAGGATTGGAATCAGGCATTCGAAAGCACATGACTCAATGACCTAGTGGCAGGGACCCTAGTGGCACAGCAGCCACACGATGCTAACTTGAATGACTGAAACAGCTGAAAGACATAACCCCTTTCAATTAGAAGAGTGTCTAATGTCTAAGTGTGAGACATTTTCACAGAAAGCACACAGTGCCCAAAGTCAGTGAGGTTGCTAGTAGGGTGGACTGATCAGGATTCCTGAAAAAAGAAAACAAAATGCTTGTGAAGTCTTACGAATACATATGAAGGATTTTAGATCTAGTTTAGCTTCACATGGTCTATGTGGCCTTTGCAGCAACAAGACATGGAAAAGTCATTCATTTAAAGAAACTACTGTTTTTTTCTGATTGCAAAGCTTCTGGAGTGGTGGATGATTGTGTATGGGTGGAATTTTGCAAGAGAGGTTCTCCAGGCTGCTTGACTTTCTTTGCAATTTTTTCTTTGCAATGTCATTTTTATCTTGGGATTTCAAGTGCTGGGCTCACCATCAGAAAAGTGATATCCTGAGCTGGCATCTGAGTTAAGACTTGGGTGAAGTGGATGTAGAGGTTGTAGTTGTCAGCTTCACCCCAAAGAAGGGCTCAACCTGGATTCTTGATATTCCCTTCAAATGAAGCTGTTATCCTTTTAGAGGATACTAGGATGAAAAGGAAATGATCTCCTATTATGAGACAAAGCTACTGAAAGTAAAACAATATCTTAATATAAACCTTGTCATTGAATTATGAGTAACACTATTATATTTTTTACACTATATTTTTTGGTGTTAAAAGCTCTGATAGTTAAATGTCTACAGTGTTTTGTAATTTTAGTTTTGTACTATGCTGAGGTCTCTGTGACTTTGGCTTTGTCAATTTGAGAAGATTGGTCCAGGGCATGCCTGTATGTCAATCTCAAGAAATTAGAGACTGTTTTAGAAGAATCATTTCATGCCGCTCTCTTCAACTAAGGACATATAAAAACAGATCTAATCTCATTTATGGGGTATTTTTGAGCTTTGGATAGAACACTTTGGACACTTTCAGGGCAGCATCAAATACTGTAGATGATGGGAAACAGGTCCCCAAAAGGTATCTCCACAAAATGTATAACAATAAGCAAGGAATAATGAAGTGGAGAGGGAAAGCATCAAGTCAGAGGCCAAGCACAGCATCTCTGGAAAGCTTAGGAGTTCTCCTTTTTAGTTCACTTTTTTTCTTACTTAAAAAAAGGGGGGGAGCTTCCTTCTTCTTCCACCCTCTTTTACGTTTCACAGTAGCAAAAGTCATATGTTCAGAAACTTGGAAAACAAAACAAAAACCACAAGAGAAACAGCCAGCCACAATCTTTCTTCTTTCAGCCCCACAACTCAGTCAAGCCAGATTAGCCATTATGGCAGCATAGTGCCTGTCTTTCTTACCTTCACAGAGACATGTAGATTGCAAGTGGAATCATTTTTTCATCTCTTTGTGTTTCACCTGGGACAATTAAATTGGAACTCCTGGCCCTAAAGAAATATGGCTAGACTTTTTCAGTCTTTCCTCTACTGTCCACTTGTTCCCCTACACCTGTGGGAAGAATTGTTAGAGGGTGAGGAGAGATCAGGGAAATGCTTTAAGTATGCCTCTTCCACTCTCAAGGATTTCACCTCTGGTGACTCTAATCCAGGGGCAGTGTTTTTACCCTTGATTGTGGGAGAGTTTGGAAAGATGTGGGAAGATTTCTTTGTTGTTACAAAGCTTCAGGGATACTGCAGTATGTAATAGGCAGTTAACTACCCTACAACTCTCAGAAACCCTGCCTACCTAGTACATTAATAGCCTGGGGCTAAGAAGCACTACACAGAAGTAAGCTCACTAGGACTGGCCCTCTCTCCTGGGGAAGGTTTGTAGTTCTGAGGGTCTAGGACTATTCACCGGAAAGAGTAGGAAACCACTTTGCCCCAGGTTCAGGTCCGAGTAACATTTTTCAGTCAGAACTCTCAGTAACAAAGTTGGTGCTTTATTTTCCCTCTGCCTGACTCTAGACCATTTCTCGGTTGGTCTCTAACTCTGAAGGGAAAAGAGAAATATGATTATCAATGCCCAACGTAGACTTTTAAAAAATATAGCAGCGTTATACTAGCCATGTTGTTTTGTACCTTGTTTACTTTCATATAGAAATAGAGCACAAACATTTTTCATGACAATAAATACTTGGTTTGCAGCATGACTTTTAGTGGCTGCATCCTATCCCAACACAGAAACACACCATACTTCACCTAATCATTTCTCCACTTTCACATGTTTAAACTGTTTGTAATTTTTT